>JAEIGL010000006.1:60000-260000 GCA_018903715.1 Zaprionus davidi | reverse complement strand
TTAAAGACACATATGTATATATCGTATGTCTGCCCGTTTGTTATTGGGATAAAATCACAGCTAAATGCAAATGCTATTTAATTCTAATTGCATTAATCATGTCCAAATCGAGCTAATTAGTAACTAATTAAACTTTCTCTAACTCCACGAAGCGCTCGCGCCCATACTGATCTTCATAGCTGGCCACGAAGTCAAGGCGGCCCTGATACTTCTGATCCATAATGGTCTTGACCATTGGTGGATGATCATTTCCGAGTTCGAGCCACAGTTTGCCACCAGGATGCAGACGTTCAGCGGCCAGGTCGAAAACAAGGCGTGCCACGCGTAGCCCATCTGGACCACCATCCAATGCATTGAGATTCTCGTAACTAGAGAATGATCGAAGGACAAAAGTTTAGTATCAATTTGGATATGATCTACAGCCTTACTTACACCACAACCTCGGGATGCAGATACTGAAACTCGTCCGTCTTCACGTAGGGAGGATTTGATATTATCACATCGTAGAATTGGTCGCTTATCTCCTCAGGCACATACTTGTCCGCCTCCATAGTGTGATTGTACACCTTAAAGCGGTGACCTAGTCCCAGCATTTGGGCATTCTCGTGGGCCAATTTGGTGGCCGCCTTACTGCGGTCAATGGCGGTGGCTTTTATTTTAGGTAAAGCCTTCAGCATTGACAACGACATGGCACCCGATCCACAGCCTACCTCCAGTATAGACTCAATATCGTACTCTTTACATTTCCCAATTACCAGACGCACAAATTCCTCCGTTTCAGGGCGTGGTATGAAAACAGTAGGGGCGGTTTTCAATGTAATATCCATGAAATCCCATTCACCAATAATGTGTTGCAAGGGCATGCGGGCGCAACGAGCCTCACAGTAGCGCTGAAAATCTGCCAACTGTTCCGATGAGAATCTGAGGTGAGCATAGTCATCCGACACTTCGCTCTTTCAGGGGAGGATGTGAAAATTAATAAGTATCTATTAAAATAACATTGTATTCCTTTATACTCACGAATTTTCGATTCAGCACATGAGACACAATGCACTTAAGGTTGAATTCCCTGTCCTCAACGCCCGCTTTCTTCATCTTTTCATCCCATCCCTCCAGGGCATACTTGACATCGACCTGTGGACCAATAGGAAGCTTTGTACTTTTGTTACCGCCGCTCACATTTTCACTATATGATCGAATAAACTTGAACGCTGATGACTGCAATGGAAATCTAAAGTATTTAAACATTCTTTAATTTAGCTTATTATCTAATGTATTGATTAAAATTTTGCGCCTGAACGGGTACCAAATAAACAGCTGACACGGCCAAATGTCACACTACTAGGTGTAATCGACAACCGCCACAAAAAATCAGCTGACTTTAAAGTTATCGAGCTAGAGATGTTCATACGCTAATCGTTAGAAACCGATGTTATGAATATGAGTTTTAAAAAATCAAATTAACTTGATATTCTTATAAACAATATTTTTGTATTTGTTCGTGTACAACTTTGCTTCCGCCGTTTTCCGATAGATGGCTGTACCGGCTGAGGCTGGTTGAAATACATAGATGATAATGCCTTTAAAGTGAGTATGGACAGTGCCTAACGAATTGTCATCGCCGTTTCAGTGACAGTTGTTCTTGTTTTCGTATTCCCGCTCGAAAATGTCCGTTTATGTGCCCAATTCTCGCCATTTGCGGGAAGTTTTACTTTTCTGTTACAATTCGAAAAAAATGGAGCTGAACCGCATCGAATGCTCTCAGAAACTTACGGTGATGCTGCTCTGAGTGAAAGAACGTGTCGGGAGTGGTTTCAACGTTTCAAAAATGGTGATTTCGAAGACAAACATGGTGGTGGAAGAGAAAAAACCTTCAAAGATGAACAACTAGAAGCATTGCTTGATGAAGATTCGTGCCAAACCCAAGAACAGCTTGCCGAATCGTTGGGAGTAAGGCAGCAAGCCATTTCAAAACGTCTCAAGGCCCTGGGCATGATTCAGAAACTGGGTGCCGTACGAGTTGAAACCGAGGGACACGTCGCAAAAGTGGTCAAAAAGTACCTGGAAACGCTGAAATGGGAAGTCTTGCCCCACCCGCCGTATTCCCCAGATGTCGCCCCTTCTGACTTCCACCTATTGCGTTCGATGGCACATGGCCTGGCAGATCAACATTTTCAATCCTTCGAAGAATTGGAAAAATGGATTGCTTCATGGATAGCGTCGAAAGAGGACTCCTTTTTTCGAGCCGGGATCCGAAAATTGCCGGAAAGATGGGAGAAAGTTGTCGCTAGCGCAGGACAATACTTTGAATAATATATCTGCAAGCACTTTTTCGCAATAAAGCTTTCAATTTTAGAAAAAAACGGCGGAAGCAAAGTTGTACACCATAAATATATATTATTTTATATTGAAAAATTGCACATAGTTTATACTAATAATTATAAATAAGTAAATAGTTAAAACTAAATTGCACTGAATATTGTAATTTGTACTCATTAATCTGCTTCATCCACTTTGGGGGCCAGGTAATATCTTATGTACCCGTAGTCCTCAATGGGATACTCCACTAGGAGCGGCACATCAGCTGCCATCCCGATCTTTACTTTCTCTGCAAGGGGTGTGGCACGCGTGAAGGTGGTCAGATAACGTCCGGCAAATGTGAGCGTGACAGGCTCCTCCACCTGTAGGCTGACATCTCCTTTGGCCGTTTCGCTGAGTTTTATATTGACGGATCCCATTTCACCATTGGCTGAGAACTTGATGCCATCCTTGTTGCAGGCAATTACAACGGATTCACTGAACGCCGAGAGATCGCGGCAAATGCGGGCGAATTCCGTGGAAAGCAGATGCACCACGCAGGCGTAGTCTGTTTCGGGTATGCCCAGGTGCTCCTGCTCCAGATTGAGCAGACGCAGCTCATAGTCGGCGGTGCGTTCCTTGTTCAACGACTCGAAGCTTAACTGCACCTTGTCAGGTTTGTCGGCGGCACTAATGGTTACGGCATCATCTCCGCTGGCGCATTTCAGCACTTTAGCAAGTGATTTTAGGTCCAACCCTAGCGAGACATTGCGATCGCACCGATATTTCTCAAAGTAATCATGCTGCAGAGACATAGCCACCAGTGAAACGTGCGAATTGTCCATCGACTGCAACTGTTATGTGGAGATTGATAATTAGGATTCTTGTCGATTTCAGGATACATACCTGGATGCCACCATCACTGCAGTCCAATGTGCTCTGGTTTATAATCTCCTTTAGTGCGTCTACAATCTTTTTTAGCAGCGTTGTGCTGCCTAAACGTGCCTCAAACATTATTGCAGTTTTCCCCGAAACTAAATGGGGCTGTCAACAATTTCACAACTGGCATTACAATAACAATGGCAAAACATGAAGGAAGTAGCTGCAGCAAAAATACCCTGTAGAAAGTGGCGGCAGACAAGGGAACGTAGTTAAGCTAATAGAACTGTGAACGCAGTTAAGCTTATAGATCTTACCCTGTTTAATAACATTATGGACCAGGTGCCATTTTAATTAAATAAAAGCTTTCTACATTTAGTTTTACTATATATAAGTTATATTAAAAATGCAATATTCATATGACCGAGTACTCCCGCTAGCCTGCGCAACGAAACAATATGTAAACCATCTATCGATGTGCACATATAATAACATTAAAAATAATTATCGCTTACTCATATGATACTTTTAATCTATCGATATACGCTGCAGCCAATAGCAGCAAGCCGATATGTAAACAACATAGCGATGACAGTTAGCACTATCACTCATTCATATGATATTTTTCATCTATCGATATTCGCTGCAGCCTGAACAGCTCTTTCTGCAATCACAATAATTGTTTTTCGTTGGCATATTGAAATTTTTCAATTATTGCCAATAAGTTAAATAAGTTATACAGCTCAATTCAATTCAAACAAAAATGTTTAACTAAACAACGTAATGGCAGCGCTGACTGAAACGGAAAACGATGAGATTGAGATTCCGAGCGTGAGCTCCAACTTAAGTAATTGGCGTCTTTGGTGTCGCCTTTGTGCCAAAGATGACCTACAGGGAAATATAAATGTATTCCTCAAGAACGAACATACTACGTCAGCAGAACGTGAGGGGGATGCCAATGGGGGCGCAGTCAATGACCTCGCCTTGGCCACAGCCATAGGAAAATATTTCTGGGTTAATGTGAGTGCAACAGTTTGTGCAGGGGAGAATATAAACAAATATTCCTTGCAGATAACGCGCGGCGAGGAGCTTCCAGAGATGATATGCAGTGAGTGCCTCACGCTGGTCACATCACTGGTGAATTTCTCGGAGCGTATCACACGTGTGCAAAAGCTTTACTGCATCTTGCAGAGCTCGCCCAAGGAGTCCATCAATGTGCAGTTGTTGCGCGCTAAATTTGGTCTGCAGGAGGATGAGGATGCGGAAATAGAACCAGAGCCGGAGACGCTAACCGAAGTGCATTATGTAGAAGAGAAGCCTAAGCTCAATGAACTTGAAGAGGAGGAAACGACGTTGGAGTTGGAAAATCCGCTCACGCCGTGTCTGAAGAACGAGGAGTCGATCAAAGCAGATGACAATTTACAGGAGGATGAGGAGCAAGAAAAGGATACTGTACAGCACGAGGAAGACGAGGAGCCAGAGGAGGCGCATCAGGAATTGGAAGATGCTGGCACCGAGCTGCTAGTCAACCTATGCGACGCTTATAGTAATGCCTCCAGCAGTGAAACCAGTCCCAAGTCAAGCAAGCACAAAAATCCTGCGTCGCATGGCAAGGAGTATCAGTGCACCGAATGCCCGAGAGCTTATGCCTTGGAACAAACGCTGCAGCGGCACATACGGCAGGAGCACGGCAAGGTCAAGGTCAGGCAGTCAAAGCTGTTGCCCTGCGAGCAGTGCGAAAAGATGTTCCGCTCGCGTTCCCAACTACAGCGACACATGCAGCAGCATCTGCCCATGCCCAATCGAAAGCTGTATCCCTGCACCAGCTGCGGCAAGAAGTTCACCACCTCCGCCTCAGCACAGTCACATGCACAGTACATGCATCAGGAGGAGCGCCCACGTCCAGTGATCTGTGAGCAATGCGGCGTTGCGGTGCCTTCGCTGAGCGCGCTCAAGGAGCACCTGCTCAGCCACACAGACTACGCACCGTACGAGTGCGACGTGTGCAAAAAGTGTTTCAAGAGCGTTAGACGGCTGAAGCTTCACAAGGAGACTCACGATCCGCACAAGTACATCTGTCCAGAGTGTGGCATGCAGCTGAACTCGCGTGCCACACTCAACCGGCATCGTCTGGTGCACACAGATCAAATGCAGCACAAGTGTGACTATTGCGGCAGGGAATTCAAGCGCGCGAAGGCGCTCAAAAATCATCTCATCCTGCACACCGGACTCAAGCCGTACTCCTGTGACTTCTGTGAACGCACCTTTGCCAATGGTGCCAACTGTCGCACGCACAAGAAGAAGTCGCATCCAGAGGAGCTGGCAGCTCAGGAGGCAGCAGGCGGGGGCAAGAGCTACAATCGTAATATACCCAAACTGGAGGCGTTGAAGGCATTGTAAGTGGAGCAGGCTAAAGCAGGGACTCTAATATGATTCGCGCCTTTCCATTTGCAGTACCAAGAACAAGGACAATCTGTCACCGGTGGCCACCAAGCAGAGCGGTTGCTTTGCCTTTGGCAGGAAGCCCAAGGCGGCGCAGCAGCAGAAAATCTTAGCAAGCGCTGCGCCAGAAGAGGAGCCTGCCACCATAGATAGCATCTACAATCACATCACGGATGCAGCTCCTCCTGTTACAACACAGTCGCCGGAGGAGGCGACACAACTCTTTAGCTATTAGGCGGTCACAATTTGAATGCTTCCTAAGGTCTCTCTGTGTGTGTGCGGCGCATGCGCCAATCCGGCGGAGAGATACACAACCCTGATTTGCAGATTCTTTTTTGGTTGCCACATTCGGGGGTAGCGCCATCCATATCCTTTATGAAGGAATTTAGTTCAGTTGACAGCGTGCGCTTCCTCGTGTCTGCACCGAATGCGAATTTCGTTAGAATTTTGTAAAATAATAAAAAAACTAAGCGTGTTTCGACCGTAAAACCTTTAAACCGAAAACCCTAAAACTATGGAAATTTAATTAAATATTTTGTTGCCGCATTGGGCTGTATTCAAGGCCATAAAATGCTTTAATTACAATGTGTATTTAAAATCAAAAATTTACTTTTGTGTTTCGAGCTGCAAATCAAAAAGCAAAAAAATCGATTTTGTCACCAATGAAAACAAAGTGGATTAAAGAGTGTAATTTACACGCAAGCGGCGGCACTAATAAATAGAGAGCATATTGCGGCGTAAACAACAGCAAAAAACAAAAAAAAAACAGATTGCGAGCAGCTGAAGTGCCCCAAAAGTTATAAACAAAACAAAAGTTCAACACGGGCAGCAAAATCAAATCAAACCAAAATCGAGCAGAAAGTCAAACAAAAGCCGCACGCATCGAGTAAGTACTTGCGAGGACTGTTCAACAAGTTGAGCAATTAATTTGCATTTAATTGCATAAAGTTAAACAATTTTGCCGCAACTTCGATTTGTTTAAACAATTTGCACCTGACCAGCAGCAGCTGCTTTGTTCGCTAGCCCTGGTTCGCTTGAGTTAACAGTGCCATTTCGAGCACATAACAGTGCCATTCTGAGTTTATGTTTCTGTTAATATTAACATTTACATAAATGCAATAGCAAAACGCAACAACAACGCGTCGCGTTCGCGTTGCACAGACGGTGCAGAAATTAATAAAAAAGTGCGAATTTTTTATGAAAAATATCGTGCATGTAAGTTTTAATTAATTATGTGTATAAATAAGTGAATGAAAATTATGTCTACATGTTCTTCGTACGCTTGTGTGCGTGTGTGTGTTGTTTCACAAGCAGCAGTGCTCGCAGTCGGCGTTTTTCACTTGTTTGTACGCACGTATGCGGCACAGTGTAGTGTAGTGTGCTAGTGTTGGCCTCTGTGTGTGTGTTTGTGTACGGAGTAGCCGTAGTATATAAAAAAATCGATTTGCTAGTAAGTTTCGGCTCTAATTGTGCATTTAAACAATTATATAGCGTCGGTATGCAGCGACAGCGGCAGCGCTAATAACTAAGCAGAGCATGTGTGGCCCGTGGACAAGTTGCTGCTTGTCTTTGTTGATGTTGTTGTTGCTGCTCTCTATGTTCATTGAGTGGTTGCCGTAGCTGCTGCTGCTGTTGCTGTTGTTGTTTAACGGGTCCAGCTTAACGCGCTGCGTAGGCGGGCCTGAACGCAGCCAGTTTATGTTTTACAGCAACAACAACGAAGGCAACAAGAACAACAACAACAACGAAGACAACAACAACAACGACAGCCGCAGCAGCAAGCGAACAGCGCGCGCCAGTCGAAAGTTGAAGCAACAGTGCATTCTAATTGGACTCTGTGTCCCCCTTCCCACTCCACCTCTTGGATAACCACAATAACCGAAAACTGCAGCAAGCAGAAGATGCAACAAACAAGGGCTGCAAACAAAAGTTTTTTGACTTAGCGGTACTTCTCTTATCTCAGTGACTGTGTGTCTGCCTGTGTGTGTCTCTGTGTGTATGTGTGTGTTTGCCTACACCGCGAACCGCATTATCCTTTGGCTTGACCTAAATTGCAATGGCCTCAGCAGTTACTTCTATATACATATATATTTTTTTGTTTAGCGCCTTTTGTTCAAAACTTATTGAAGAAGCCGCCTTCCCCTCCTCCACGCCAGTGGGCACTATGCACTCTTGTTATCATTTAATGTGCGGCCAGTTAATTGTTCAAAACCACCCTGCCCCGCCCTCCACTTGGTAATAACTTTTCCCTACTGTCGCCATCAACTATTTTATCAGTTGAAAAACTTCTTTAAAAGTGTTGGAAAATTAAAATTCTTTCATTTGGAGAAACGCACTGCCACACCCCTGCCCCCCCGCCCTCTCTGACTCATTAGTTGGCAATTATGAACGTTGTGCGAAATGAGGCTGTCAAAATGAAGAATTTCCTTATTGAAATTGCTTTGCTACTCCCGGAATCAATAAGACTTACCAGGCGAGAGAGAGAAATATAGAAGGAGATATTCTGCCTATCTCCTGTGAGAGTGAGAAGAAGAGAGAGGAATAGAGAGGGAAGTAGAGCTGCTTATTTCCCATTTCCATTTCCTACTTCTCTTTGCTTTCACTTCAAATGACTTTTAATTTTCGGAATTGAAAAATGGAATGTATAGAGAGGGTGCTAATAGTGGGGGTTGGGGAAGGTTGGATTGGTAAGGGGTGTAAGCTGGTTGGTACTTTAATTAGTTGCTCGTGTCTTTGTCGTCAGGGAATATTTGAGATTTGTTTTCAAACTGTTTCTCTGTTTCCTTTAAGCTGCTTTATCGAGAAAACTCCCCAGACCAGCAAGGGAACAGCGAGGGTGGCACACACTTAACTCGTGTCCAGGGTCAGGAGTTTGTCCCTTCCCTTCATTAATAGTTTTGTTCCGGGGAGTGTGTTAACCAAGTTTTTCTATCTATTTTTAAATTGAGAAATAGGACATTCCCTTTGTACATATAAGAATAAATATGTCACAGTTAGGTTAGGATAGGGAAAGGAAATTAACTTAACTTATAGAAAAGAAACCTCACGACAATTCATTGATTTTTTTTTTGAATAGAAATGGGAACTCATTGTTGGTTCACTCTCTTCGACGTTTTCTTTTGTTACTGTTTAAATCAAGTTTAGTTAAGTTGACAATATCATGTAAGAAAAGTTTTTAGAAACATTAAAGAGAATTTATTTAAGAGGCTAATATGATTGTTGTAGACTGCTTCGTGATGATATGTGACTGGAGTTATAAGTTAAGCAAAATATAGTTTTAAGTTAGTGGATGTTGCAAAATATAGCATATATTTAATGATTATAAAAATGTATATACCAAAAAGATATAAGAAATCATAAGAAATATGTATATAGAATATTCAAAATAGTACAATAAATAATCAACATCCTTTTGTTGTAAACTATGTACTTAGGAGATAATATGTTATGAGTTGAGTACGCAAACAGACGCTTTATATAAATAGTATAATGTATATATAGTATAATGAATATAAGGACGTGAAAAGGTAAAGAATATATAGAACTATTAATAATAGTGTGATTAACAAGCACCAAAGCTACAGTCGAGTGTACAAGACTGTGATATACCCTCTACCAACCTTGCCATAACGAATTCTTTTAAAGTTTGGAAATGACTGACTCCTAAAATTATTTCTTAAATAACTTCGAACATAACTTTGTTAATAATCCGATCATATATCATTATTTAGATAGATATAGATAATTATTGCGATTACCAAAAATGAACTTTTCTGCATTAAACTTACGTTTTTTATCGATTCAAATCATCAAACAAACTTGATCTGCGTGCAATCACATATGGACGCCAAATTTGGTAGCTTTAGCTGTTATGGTCTTTGAGGTGTAGCTTTTCATACGTACGGACAGATAGTTGACACAAAAATGTAATACTTTCCTCATAGTTTTAGATTGTCCGAGATTACAAAGTTAACAACAATTCTAACAAACTATGTCTTTAAACTTCAGCATCCATTACCACATGTCAATGTTGTAGGTCTAAATTTCAACACATTTATTACAAAGCTACTTCAATATATATCATTTCAGTTCTTTCAACTTTATGCTCTATTTGTTTTGAGTTTGGGTCTCATCCAAATAATGACAATCTCTATCTATCTCTGCATCTTCATTTAGTTCTCCCACTCAGCATACAACGCTCTTTGTGCTTATCTCCCGGGGTTACCTCGGTTGTAGTTCTTGTTTTGCTTATCTCAATTTACATTTACATTTCAGTCTCACTCCCTTCTGCCTATTGACAGCCCTATCCATGGTCTATAATTGCTCTAGTCACAACTGGGCCCAACGCTTTCCATCATATTTAATTGAAAAGGCCTCCCCACGCACCCAACCCGGCGCGCCAACACTGTTGGCCCACAGTCAATTTGTTATCAATGTGTTTCAATCGTTTTGGCTTAGTGCGGCCTTTTAGCCACGCCCCCTCCCTCGCCCCTTGTCTACGCCAATGCCAACGCCTTCGCTTAAGCCACTTGACATACGCATACTTAGGGATTGTCATATTGATAAGCTTTAGCGAACTTTTTGGCAGGCTTTTCATGTTGTCGCGTTGTCGCTTATTTGCTTTCTTGTTGTTGCTTTTCCATAAGTTGGTCAACTTAAAGTGAATTAAAGCTGAAGGAATATTTGCAATGTATTCAGCACTATCAATATCATAATATATCGAAGAAGTTGTAAGAGATAAGAAGTAGTTCTCTTCACTCTGACCTAATTTAAAATCTTATCTATTATTAAATTAAATTTAGATGTGTTGTCAAGAAATGTACTTTAATAAATACTAATTATATCATAATATTCAATGTTGGAGCAGGTAATTCACTCTGAAGATTAAAAAGAAACCAATATCCGTTTTGGATTATATTTATTTTTAAATATTTCTTGGTTTTGGCATCTCGAGGTTTTGATTTATGTCGGATTAGAAAAAAACCAACTTCCGTTTGGGATTTACCATAATTTATTTTAAAATATTTATTGACTTCGACGTCTAAACTTTGACCATACGTTGTAAATAATCCCTGATAAGTCATAATAAATCAAACAACTGTCCAAAAATATAAATTGTTAAACTTACTTGTTTTGTTTAATCAGCATCACATAGAGCACTTAATATGCATATGTATATATGTATACAATATAATGTTATTATATTTGGCAATTTAAATATAATTATGTATTTACATTGGCATATACAATAATATAATTATAGCTCTGAAATTCTATGTTTTTATCAACAATTGCTATAAACGTTCATTTGAAAGCTGTTCAAGCTTCAAAATTGTGTAGAGTTTTTTATGGTTCGAAAAGGTCGAAAAGCTGCAAAACTTTGCCAATACTAACTGTTAGTTCTGTATGACAGCTTAAGGGAAGCTTTGTTAGCTGAAAACAGTGAAACTTTGATTGAAACTTGTGCGTCGTCCGTGTTTAGATTATTACACTCTAAAATATTTCGTTATATAAATGAATATTTAAGTAGACTAATAGAAATGTGTTATATCACTTTCATTTAGTTTATTTATCCGTTTTCCAACCCATAACATATTTGTTATATCTTCGCATTTCACTTTCTGTTGTAGAACAAATAAAATGTGTTATATCTCGTAAAAAAGTGTGTTATATGAGTTCCTTTGCTGTTTGCTAATCCATTTTGCAACCCCTACAAAATTTGTTATATCTTTGCGATTTACGTGAATTGCATGTCTGATTAGAAAAGTTCAGTTCCAATTTGTTTATCTATTTTCCAACCCCTGAGGAATTTGTTATACCTAAGGGTTTAATTTGCACCACAATTTTAGTATTGTATAACACATATTGTATAAAATAAAGCGTTGTATTAGTTTGTTATAATATTGTTATTAAGTTACCAAGTTACTTTAGGGTTTCATACTGCATAGAAGATAGCGGTACATCAGAAGGTTATAACAATTAGTATAACAAGCTTATAACCCACTACTTGTCTGCATTTTGTATACAACTACTAAGTAAAAAAGCGTATATATTAGTGTCATATTACTATACCATTTATACTTTTTATGTCTTCTTATTTATTTAAATATAACACATAGAATGTATACCAATTTTAGAAAACAACTTATTATAACAACTTGCTTAATGTCTGTATGACAATTTTCAGTATAACACTAACTGTGTTTACTATAGCTTGTGCTTTATTATAATATACCAGCTTAAATGTATAAGAAAATTTGTATATAACAGCTTCTATTTCGTAACTGTATGACAGTTGTAGTTTATAACAATTTTATACTGATACAAATATAAGAACATAAGACAAGTATAATTAAGGCAACCCCGGACTTATACAAATCTCTCGACTGTGCTCAGATTTATAGCGTAGCTCACCCCTCTTCAAATCTCTACACTCTGCCATAAAATAGATAGCGAAGACTGCAACCCTCTCCAAGAGGGGACTCTCACTCAGTTTGCCATAAAATCAACCCCAATTGATGTAGAATAAACATTGCTCATCCCCTACTCGATTGATTCACTCATTCATGTCCGGCATTACTCCTTGCTAGTCTCCGAGTATAAGTAAGGGGAGTGTGGTTAAGCTGCAAGAGATTCCGCTTTCGCTTGACTTTTAAAAAATGGTACGCATATAAATTGCACGTTATTATCCTTGGACTGGAGAATCCCTTGACGCGTTGCATTTTTTTGTGCGAGAAAAACAAAACCGAAAAAAGTAAATAAAAAATAATGAAAATGAATAACGAAAAACAAAAACCAAAGGCGAAAAATAGACAGGGAGAGAGAAGGCAAATAGAGAAAAACCAAAGCTTTTACTTTAATTAAATGCGTGCGTGTCCTGGCAAGTTCCAATTTAGTATTCTCTGCGTTTTTCTCTCACTTTGCAGTTCTCTCTCCTGCTTGTTGTTGTCATTTTTGTTGCACTTTCTGATTAACGGCAGCTGCTTTGGCTTCAGCTTCACACACACACAAACACACACGCACTTAAATATTTTCCCTGGCATTTTCCCTATGCTTTTTGCATAGCGTAGCTTTTTATGCTGATTGAGTGCGGCTTATCTGCAGAGCACTCGCTCTGCGTTTGAGTTGAGCATGGGAATGGGGCTGGAAATGGAGCAGGAACTGCTGCTCTGATGCTTCCTCGCAAAGCCCTCGCAGTTATAGCATAACTCATATGATCCCCCGTTATGTCAATTGTAAGCAAATCAGCGCCGTGGCCCATAAAAAACCGCAGCCGAAGACAAATGTTATTATTAAAATGGCCTCCGCATATAAAAAACAATGGACGCGCAACGCGTTATGCGAGGGTGGTAACAGAATTTGAGCTTGGGGGAAGGTTACAAGTAGAATGATCGTTTTGTTTGTTTTATCTGTATTTAGAAACTAAAACTGGATGCGATGGAGAAAATATGTCATTGAACTGCCATGCTATGATTAGAAAGAAAGAAGAGAGTAGGAGGGTATTATAAATTGGTTCACCCCATAAAGTGTATAAATTCTTTACCAGCATCATCAGCCGTCCGTTTGAACAGCAAGATCTCAGAGACTATAGGCTCAAGGTTTATGAAATGTGTCCACAGTATGTCTTGTTATTTCAGATATAATTTATTTTAGAATTCTGCCACGCCTCTTATTATACCCTTCTAACCTATGGCTATCGGCTATAAAAACAACGAATTTCTTTACATAAAGTATTTTTATTGAATTTTAATCTTTATAATAAATTGTTTTAAAAATTGTGTATTAAGTGGCCACTTTCATAAGCCACAGCAAAATATACTCTTTTTTGCATGTTTTTCATACAATATAGTACATCTATTAACTAAATATATCGGCACATTCTTCTGATGCATAGCCATAAATAGCTAAAATTGTCTTGTTCAAATTATGCAATGTTTCAATACCAACATAAGAAAAGTTGCACTCTGTACATTTTATAGTATATTAACTTGATACAAAATTATATATTAATATTAGAAAATATATAAATTTGTAGCTGTTTTTGAAGCAATTGCCGTTACTCATCTACTTTTCGACCCACCCTCGCATGCTGATGCTCGGTACATCCTTTAAGCAATAAAATATCAAGCTAAAAGCCCTTCAAAATGACAGTGAGTTGTTGTTGCTGTTGCTTTTGTTGCTGCTGTCGTTGTACTTGTTTCAGTTGCGGCTGTTGTTGTTGCTGTAAGCGGGTGCTATAAATTTGAAGTATTAAAACAGATATCGAATGGATTATTTTTAATATATGACCATGCATACAACAAGCCGAGCCGAACATAGCCGAGTCGAGCTGCGCCCAGGCCGTGCCCTGTCGTCGTACCGCTTCATCCCTCTTACCCCAAAAACTGCAACGGGGCAGATTGTGGGCGTGTAGCGAGGAGCAGCCGCCTGCCAAGTCGAAACGCAATTAGCCTCGGCTGCACACTCACCCGCCTACGCAGATGTTCCCCCTCTGCAACTCTGCTGCATCCCCATCTATCTATGTACAAATTGCCAACAGGCTGTACTGTATTCCACATACACATTCGCATCCGCATCCTCAACCGCATCCGAGTTGCGAGCTGCGAGTTGCCAAGTTGATGCCGGCAACATCGCAGCTGGCATTTTCCGCTGCGTAATCCTTTTATTAATCCCCTTGGCTTGGGCTAAGATCCGTTACACTGCTGTTGGCACTTTCGCAAATCATGAAAAAGAAACCAAATGCGCAAGCAGAAGAAACACGTCAGCTGTGCGGGTGACTGCGAGGACAGTGCCAGACGCGATAGATATGCTGTACATTCAGTCGGGTGAGGTTTGATTGAAAGAGTTGTGCAATTTTTGGGTTAAATATACGATACATAATGTAATATATATAACAAATATATGTATATTATGTATGTACAATATATGTGTATTTATATAAATATATTCTTGAATTAAGTTAAGAGAGAGTTCTAGAAGACTTCAATTTCAATAATTGATTTGTGCTTGTTTGTTACAATGGACACTTCTCTTAAGCGAAACCCCCTAAAGCGAACACTTTTCTTCCGCATACCCTCCTTTAAGCTTGTAGACCAAAAAGAGTTTTTAATGTAAAGCATCTCTGATTATCTCTATTTCTAATTTAAATTGTTAAATATATTGTTTATATTGAATTATTATTTATTTAATTTGTAGTCAGAAATGAGTGAGCTCCATTAGGGGTACCATTACGGATATTCAGTGACATATATAACCTTAACATTTAAAAACCTTTAAGAAAAGCTGTATATCATAAAATCGAAGCCTACTTTTAGTTGCTGCTGGAAATTATTTACCCTAATTCTCGAACATCCAAAATAAAAGAAACTCAGCTACAGAACTTGTTATATTGGACATTAAGTATGTGCAGCTTGAAGACACCCTGTGTTGAGCCTTAATTGTTGTAGGGTATTGAAAAAGAAAGCCAACATTAAATTAAGATAAATATGTGGCTGAGCTACATACGCAAAACGCGCACTCGTCTTTTCGGTCTTCCTTTTCCCCTCTCCCTGCCACTACTTAGCTATCACCCCTCCCCCCTTTAATTTTCTTAGAGCAGCTGCCTGGTTAGTTCACAATTTGTAGCAATGCTTAGCGAAGATTAAAAATTAATTGCCCTGGGATTGAGGATTGGGCATGGACTGAAAAGTGCATGGGTGTGTGTGTGTGGGAGGCGGGGGCATGGTCTTATTAGGGGAACCTGGTACCACGGCATATTTACGTTGCGTTGCGCGTAATTTGTGCTGATTATTTTCGTTTGCGTAACAGCTGGGCGCAAGTGCTGCTACCTCTAAAACGCTGGCGAGAAATGAAGAAGGAGAAGAGAGAGAGAGAGGAGGAGTGAAAGAGAAGACGAGAGAGAAAGTATTACGCGTCTTTCTGGGGTTGTATGGTTTTTTAATAAAGCGAATTAATCAGCCAGCGCGCTCAGCTAAGTCGAGTGTCCTTACCCAGGAGTCACCTTACAAACGTTTGCCCCTCTTCTTTCGGTGCACTGCCAAGCCCGTCTCTCCTCTTGTATTGCCTTGCTAAAACCCCTTATGCGCTGCTTCAACGCTTTGTGCAAGTTTTGAAGAGCATTAAAAATTCAAAATGCACTTAACGAAGCATAGCGCGTAAACCGATAGCCCGAATACTCAGCAGGACAAACAGGACAACAGAGAGACCGACGCAAAGAAGACTGTACTGTGAAAGAGAGAGGGGGAGCGCTAGAGAGATAGCTGGTGTGTTGAACAGGACACGAAACACGACCATGGACACATAACATAGATACGAACCCTCAAACGCAGCCAGAACTGCTGCTGCTGTGGCCCGTAACTGAAACCCTTTTTTGTTGTACGCTACACACGGGCATTGCGGGCAAGGCCAGTTGCTTGGGCAGATAACGGTAAACCGAAAGTTCACAAGGGCAGCAGCTGAGAGAGAGAGAGAGAAAGAAGTGTAGGCATGGAAAACAATTAAAAAGTTGATAACTAATACAAATGCAAAATAAATCTGTTAATATAAACAATATTTGTCAAATGATTTGTTATGAATTTACACTTTAAAATATTTATATAAAATTGAATTTTTTCGCACATCGAAATCCTTTTTAATCCTTAACAAATGTTTAATTCAATTACTTAATTTAATTAAATAAATCCCCAGCAAGGGCATCTGCTGTGCATAGCATGACCGCATAATTTGCACTTTTTTATCATTTTTTATCTGGGTTTTTTTAGTTCCTACTAAAGGTTGTGCCCAAAACTCGAGGGCAAAAAATATTGTAAAATCTCTTTGAGTTGATGGTACTTTATCAACATTAGCGCAACTTGTTTCGCTGTTGCTGTTGTTGCTGTTGCTGTTGCTGCTGCTGTTGTTGTTTGTATGTTATTTTAGCCTTTTTCACGCACCACGCAACGGGGTTGAAAAGTTAATTCAATTAGCTTGACTCTGCCACTTAAGCTGGCTTTTAATAATAAGCAGACAGTTAAGTATTTTGCCTGGCAACAGGCCAACTGAAGGCTGCATAGTATTACTGTGAGTGTGCGTTGGCAGCAGTTTTATATACTTTCTAATATTTAGAGGGAAAAAGGAGTTTAGGGAAGTTAGGAAGAAATTTGGGCTTCTTATTTTGAATTCTAAGAAATCTTGAAGAATTTTTAATTGTTTTTAAAAACTTATTAAGAGATACCTACAAATCTTTTGTAATATAATCGTAACTCTTGAAGCTTATTACAGAGCATCCTTTAGTCTGTTTACTCTCTTTTATTTCTGCGAATCTGAAAACTTTTGGCAATTAAGCAATGAAGTGTTAAGCAGCGCAGCGTGACGATAAATCATAAGGCTGGTAGAGTGTTTGCAAGTGTGTTAAATGTCAATAAAAGGCAAAACGTGAAACGTATGTTGACCTCGTGAAAACATCATGCTGTGAGGCCTACACAGCGTATACGTAATAAATGACAAATTACCCCAGTGCGTGTGGGGGAGGACAGGCACGAGTCTGCCTTTTATTTGCCTTGTGCAATTGCACATAAATCAAACAAAACAACTCAATTGAAATGCTAGACGGCTGTAATTTCATAATTACACTGTCATACGCGGCGTATGCGTAACGCCTAAGCAAAGGCCTAATAATATCGGAGCGCTTTCTCATTGCTTAATGAGTAAATCGTAAACTAATTGCAAGATAATTAATTTTAATTATTTGTGTATTTTACTTGGTCTTGCCACACACCCCTTCCCTACCACCCCTTGCCACCCTGCGTCGTCCTCAGTAGATGATATAATCAGCTGGACGCACGGACCATTAAAAGCACATTAGCTTGTTAAATGTCGGTATTGTTGTTGATGGCGCAGAGCGCGGCAAAACCCCAAACGAGGGGAGGAGGCACATCCACAGAAACAACAGAAGCAGCTACAACAACAAGAAGCCGAAAGAGAAGGGGAGTGGGAAACATTAGAACAACACACGTGCAACTTTTGTTTGTTGTCTTTAGTTGTTCATACATCATTATCATTAAAGCGTTTAATTGTTTTGTTGTTTTACCCGGCAAGGGTAGCAATGTTGGGGGAAGAGAGAAGGGTGAGGCATGATTAAAACATTAAGGTTTTGCACTTTTCGTGTGTGTGGTGGATTAAGTGTCAAGGGATTTGTCGACAGCTCTGATGATGAACGCAATATAGTAATTATTGCAGCTGTTATACAGTTTTAACTGTTATATATTGTTAAACTATTAAATTGGCATTGCCACAAATTAATTACATAACAAATGCGAAAACTTTTCACTTTTCATCAGAAATTTTTCTTGTTCTACTATAAAAAAAAAACTTTCACACACAATTTATGGCAAACGCAGACATGCTTACACATGTCCAAAACTGTTCATCTACATATATCGTATGCTTTGTACATGTCAGCATTAAATATTCATGAAATAGTCAGTTCGTGCGGGGGGAGAGAGAGATATTGCTAAGGGGGAGTGGCCTGTGTTACATCTTCATACGCAGCGCATGAAAGTATGCTACGTTTTTATGCCAACTTCGTTCGCCTTCTGTGTATTAGTTTATTTGCTGTTACACGCTCAGTTTGCAAGCGATGAGGGAGCCAGTCGAGGGGGTGTGGGTCAGGGGGGAAAGAGAGCCATTTGGCGCTGCCATTAATGTAGCCGCTAAGTGGCAATGTCATGCTAGGCTAGGCCCACTGTGGCGCCCCCCAACCGCAAAAAGCCCAACGAAGATTTCCGGCTAAAAGGGTGCGTGCCTTACTCGTGGAGGGGGGCGGGCGGCGACAAGGCGCACCGGGTTGCTCTGGCGCGACGAACTGAGGTGAGGTTAAGCTCGAACCCGAAGCCCGAGGATGGTCCAAGTCGGTTACGCCTTTGCATATTTCATAAGCAATTACTAAGCGGCTTTTAGGCGTTGGCATTGCGTTGAGTATATTTCAAAACAAGCGTGTTACAGGCAATGGGCTAGATAAATCGAAGTAGCGATACCCTGTCAAATGGACGATTCACTTTTGCAAGTTATTTGCAATCGTAGTAAGTGATCGAAGGTGCAATAGAAAAAGAGAATCTTTTAGATATTGTATCTTAATCGTGTACTGATTTTCATTTCTTGAAGAGACCCAATAAAACATTTGCCAACACAAGGCAGTCCAATATTTGATCTGGCTGATCTGTCTATCTCTGTTACCAACTCCATCACCAACGTGATACACCTCACTTCATTCATTTTCAATGCGCACTGGGTATGACAAACAACAAAAATTGGCACAGTTGACAACACAAAACGCCCACACCCGCCAACGCACACACACTGGCATACACACACAGTGGCACGCACACACAAACACACCCACACAGCTTACAGAATATCTGAAAACGCACTGCACATTGCCAAATGGCTGGGCATATAATTTATGATTACATTTTATGACTTTGCTCGTCGGTTGCCCTTTCCACTCCCTCTCTTCGTTCTGCTTCCCCCCTTCACCCTCAATTTCTTAGCCTGTGTCTTTCTTTGTTTTTCTTTTTTAAGTCATTGCTTCCTATTATTTTGTTATTAAATTACACGCAATTGCCTTTGGCCTGCGTGTGTGTATGTGTGGATGATTTTTATGACTTTCGCTAAGTTCAAAGTGCCTGCCTACCGTCTAAGCTGCCCTCGCCAGTGCTAATCTCTCCTTCTCTATCTCTGTTTTTGCCTTCTCCCTTCCACAATGTCATTAAAAAGGTTGATTTCATTTTATTAAATTTGCGCGGTTTTGTGCCATTTTGATTTTTGATTAATTTTCTATACTTTGCTGACAGAAAATCGTTCGCAATGAGAAATATTTCGCAATTTTGATTTGTAATCTGCACAAGGTTGATTTTGCGAAACTGAAAAAATGAAGATCATTATGTGATTAATAGACATTTTTGGATATTAGAAATGCTGACTGAATAAGAAATATAATTAAGCAAAGTACAAAATATAAAACTTTAAGCAGTAGCTAACATCTAAAGCTACTGCTTAAAGTTCTATATTTTGTCGTTCTACTTTGCTTAATTATATTTCCTATTCAGTCAGCATTTCTAATATCCAAAAATGTCTATTAATCATATAATTATCTTTTCAATTTTGCAAACTCAAATTTGAAATAAATATTTATTTTTTGATGTAATTATACAAATCAATTCTAAAGATATCTCAAAAAATTTATTAAAAATACAATAAATATATATTTTTAATCTATTTGATTAAATTAAAAATAAGAAGATTCAATAGATATTAACAGGGTTTGTTTAAGTTAAATAACTATTTCTTTTGTAATATTCTAAAAATAACTAAAAGAATTCTTAATTTTTTTGAGAAATTATAATTTTCCCCGCCGGTTGAGAACGAATAGTTAAGATAAAAGTTATTGAAGTAATAATTTAAGTGGTGATCTGATTTCCAAGCCGCCGCTTCAAAGTAAGCAATACAAAATTAAATACATTAAGATTGAATACATAAACAATATTTCGATCTTTGTAATCTGCGAATTTTTATTTAGTTTATTTTATTATATTCAATTCGAACTCTTACTTGAAAAATCTTTCTAAAAGTGTCATATCAATGTGCGACTTAAAGAGCTGCACGTACTAGTTCCCACATACTTGGCATACATTTCACCCCTCCCTCAACGAGGTGCTGCCATTCAATTTGCCTGCCATTCATACGCTTTCGTTAGTCTCCTTTCGCCCACTCTGCTTATCCTTCCCAGCTCAGTGTTCAGTCGATTATCTTGTATCTGGTATCTAAACAAAGGCCGACAATTATCTTAATGCCAGGTGCAAGAAATTAATGTGCTGTAAGCACATTTCGGCACAATGCTCAGTATAACTAACGCATACTCGGGCACCGATGGCAGATGACGATGTCGCACTTAATCTGCGATAAAGACGCCCCTTCATCCGTCCGTGCCTCTGGTAGGCAGGCAAAAAAGGTGCGGACTATCTGCAGACAAATCGCTGTGTCTCACAGGCTTGCAGAAGAGGTGGCGGGGCAAGGGCAGGATGACCATTATAAGAACTCGTTGTGGTCCCTTTTTTCTCCTCCACTTCATGTAGTTGTTGCTGCTGTTGCTGTAGCTGGGTGTCATCTATTTGTATTTTTATGTGCTTAATGTCAACGAAATAATTGAGTAACTCTGTGGTGTGTGCGGGAGAGAGACAGAGTAAGAGAGGGAGAGAGAATCTCAGGCAGAAGGGAAATGCGATTGAGGAAGGGGTGTGGGGAGGCAAAAGGTAGCAAAGTGCAGGTGGGCGGAGAGATTTCGGACTGCTGACAGCTTGACTGAAATGGAAAGTTAATGTTTATAACATTTTCATGAAGGAAACGAAAGGACAAAGAGGCTACAAGGCACAAGATGGGGTAGGCACATGGGGTAGCTAGGGTAGTTTTTTGGGCTGTCACGAGGTGAGAATAGTAGTAGTAGCAGTATCTTTCTCTCTATGATGCTGATGCTGATGTTTAGCGCTATTTCATGTTGTTCTATGCAAAGTTAAAATGCTGCTGAAAGCAGATGCTTGAAAAGCTTTTGACTTTGATTAAAGCGCAGTGAGGGGAAAACTGTGACCGGGAGGAAGAGAAAATGTCAAATGAAAATTACTTTCAGCGATAGTCGGAGATTAAAAAGAATTTAAAGACAGACAGAGAGAAGGAATGAGTGAGAGAAGAATAATTAAATACCCTTTTAATTAGTTAAACAAGAATTTCAACTTAGTTTTAACAACGATATTGCAAATACAAAATTATAATAATTGTCCTGATAAATATATTTGAAATCATAACAAAAGCTGCTATTGAATCGTATATTGAATGTATTTCTACAACTCTCAGTTGTTTTCCCTCTTGACTTCGATAAGCTTCAGTTTGTATTTTCTTTATTCCTCTTTCGCCTGGTGCTGTTTTCCAGCTTTATGTCTTTTCAATGCATTGCAAGGCACTCGAAACACAAACGCACAAGAGAAACGAGCAAATTTTATGAGACCTGTCCACCTGCTCGGCATGCACAACTATTCTTGTACAAGTCCGAGTACAGTTTTCCTACTTCTCACACTCCTTTCTTGTGCTCTTCACAGATATTATATATATTTTCTTGTTGTTGGTTGCCATGGTGCGTGGTAAAACCAATTTCCTCAGCGCGGCACTTACCGCTTTTTTCGGTAATATGACCATTTTATGGCACACGCATGTGTGCTACATATGTATGTGTATCTGTGTCTATGTTTGTGTTCAGGTGCTAAAGCTAAACACGTACTAGCATAGCCAAAAGGTAGTTCGACTTGAGCTGCTGCTGCTAGAAATATGTTTGCACCACCTGCCTTGCTTTTTTTAATGAAACAATCTCAGCAAATATGATATTTTGTATGCAAACATGCAAAATATTGCCTGAGCCTGGGCACACTCGTAAAACGAAATAAGCCTCCCACATCGCTTTGCTTTCCTCCATCTCTCAGTCTTTCTCTCTCTCCTGCTGCGTCTCCTCCTTCCATTGCGTTTCTATGGAGCCTGTTTCTTGTGTATCTTGTGCGGTTCATGTTGTTGTGCCTGGGGTTGGGGGAGGGTGCTGACGGAAGCGGTGGCTCGGTGGGTTGGTGGCTGCGTCTTACGTCAAAAGACAAACAAACAAATATTTGCGCTGACAATAAGCTGAGTGAAGCGCAGAGAAAAAAGTGAATTAAATACAATACGCGTGTGTTCTGGCAAGCGATTTCGACGGAATTTCAAAAAGTGTGCAAAAAGAAAAATGTAGAAAAATAGATAGAATCTTTAAGGACTATATTAGTTGGATCACTTATTTACAAATAACGTTAAAGCTACAGCTGTCATCATAATCTTTAGTTTTTAGATGGATAAAGTTGATACATCGTTCACAATTAGTAAACCAATCTGAACATTCACTTTACAAAAGAACGATATAAATCACTTAGAAAGTACACACGAAATCTTTGTACTGAGAAGCGCACATCGACGATGTATGGATACATCGATGTTTTCCAGTTCAAGGAGTAAGGTCAGTTTGATTTCTATATAATCAATTAACTTTGCAGTTAACCTAGCACTTTGTCAATCGTATAGAGGCGCTAAGTCACTTTGACAGCGAAGTAAGCACGTTACGAATCGCATAGAAAGGCTCAAAAATGAGTTCAGCAGCAAAGTAGGAGCATTGCGAATCAAAAAGAGAGGCGCAAAGTCAGTTGGCCCAGTACCTTTACTTTCTTTTCGTCGCCAAGGCAAATCTCTTTTCGAGAACACTCCAACGCAGCGAAGTCAGCACGCTGTGAAGCGCATAGAGAGGCGCAAAACTCGCATGCCTGTTCGCCAGCTTGTCTGGCCCCCTTTTTGTTGCTTTCTCAATACATCAACGCATCTTGAGCGGCTTTTATGAAATTTTTATGTTTTTAGTTGCCAAACGCAAATTGTCAGCTGCATTTGAAATGAGCTCAGCTCGAGCTGAGCAGAGTGCGCCACGCGAACCCTTTGATAAGAAAATACGCCCTCACATATCTCAATTTTTTGTGTCGCCATGTCGACTGTACATACATAAGTAACGCATGTGTGTGAGTGTATTAAATATGTATTGTGTATCAATAATTCAATATTTATTTTCACTTTTGTCGTTTCTTCTCATTTTCTCGTAACGAGGAAATTTAATCTTTTCCTTCGTTTCTTGTGCAGAATTTCTTTCTTTTCTTTTTTCCACCTGCTCGTTTCGCTTCCCTTTTTGACGAGCCCCGAAACCCAATTAGTTGACGATGGCGATGGCGATGACGTCTGACGCTGAAGACGATGTTGACGTTGAAATTTGACAACGCAGCGCGCGGCGATACCAATTGAAAATTGGACTCCAAATTGTATTTGATAACAAACGAAATGGGGAGTGGATAAGGGCAGGAGGAAGGAGAATGGGAGTGGGAGTGGAAGTTGCAGCCACAATATTTTGCCTCGTTTCATTTAGAGATTCTTCTTTCTTTCCATTTGTGTTCCTGGACTGGACAATTGATAATCAAATCACAAATAAATGCGGGTATATCGAGCGTCAGTCCAAGCTATATACGTATGTATGTGTGTGTGTGTGTAGCTTAGATTGTCAGGCCCGGGGATATGGTTGAGTTGGCAGGCCAACGTGTGAAACTGGTGAGCGGCGATAAGCTGAGGGCTTCTAGGTTTCACGTAATGATGTGCTTGTTAAGGACTCTTGCGCTGCAAGAGCTAAAGTTTGAACTGCTGACAGAATTCGGGGAATTAAGAAAGGAAGATAAGCCCCGACAAAAACTAACAATGAGAGCTTAAAAGTGAAATGTGCTAAATTAATTTGGTAGAAATAATAACAAAAATAGAACGTTTTATGGCTTATAATGAGCAAGTTCGATAGTGGCTGAAGGGTTACTTTCAAGAAATATATAAGCAGGAGTAGTTTTGTTTCATTTTATCTTATGGTCTTTATACTCCGTTGGCTGATTAAGGTAAAAAAGAAAAAATGTTAACCGATTTTTATATCAATATAAAATTGTATGCTGTAGTAACAGTAGTAGTAACGGTAACTATATATACACATTACATGTACACACATATTATTCTTGCATACTATAATAAGCTGGCAACCTTGTTAAATTATGATAAAACAAAATGATGTGGCAACATTAATTGTTACCGATATTGATCATCAAATTAAAATACAGTTGCAATTATACAGCACTACAATTCTTTTATATCTTTCGAAGAAAACGTCAAGATTTAGTTACTCGTTTTTCTCACATTTCCAACACCCTCTTATAATACGGAATCTCTCTCTCTGTCACTCTCTCTGTGATTATCTACTTGTTAACAGCTTTCCACTCCATAAACCCTTGAGTAGTACCTAAATGTATATAATAAAATGCATTTTTTAAGTTTTCAAATTCGCCTGTATGAAAGAGGCGTGGTCGGTGGGCGTTCTATGGCATTGTGTTCTCGTTTTCATTATACCATCTCATTTCCGTGGCAAGTTTGTATCCGTATCCTCTAAACTATTGCCTCATAGTCACTAATTACAATTGCACGCTGCCCTGTCCTGTCCAGTCCTGTTCGTGCGTCCAAGCCAGCACTTTGGTCAGCTGCTGCCGCACACACATAGATGCACACACACAAAGCAAGTACGTCTTGTCTATGCTTCAAGGAAGTTCTGTAGGAACGGGCGAGAGAACGAGTTGGAGTGGGAGCCCGGTTTGAGGTTCCGTTCGTAGTCCAAGCAAAGCTGTCAACAAATTAACTGAAACGTTCACTGAGCTGCTCCACTGAGCTGGTCAACATGCCGGCCATGTTGGCCATGTTGTGCATGTTTTGTTGCCTAGTTTCAGGCACATGTGTCGTAAATTGCATGCCCCAAAGGAGCTGCTTAAGCGCCAGCAGCTGCTCCTCTCCCAGTCATACACACACACACACACACACTGGACCGACTGAGGCCAGTATATTGAACAATTAGCAACATGGCCCAGACTTCCAGAAAAAGCCCCCAAAAAAATGTACTGTCAGATGATTTAAATTTGTTTTCTTCTTTTGTATACACTTATTAAGGGTAAGTTGGGTATTGTTGTGCAGGATATGTTGGAGATGATTAGAAATGCGATCTACAGAGAAAAGATATACTCTCTTGACCATTTAACTTTGTTAAATATCATTTGAAGTTGAACGAAATTTAAAATACGTTCATTGAGTAGAATACTTTATATTACTGTATTCTCCTCCTCTCCTTTGACTATACATGCTTGGAAGATTTCATAGATATTTTCATTTATTATTGATTCCTCTTGAGTCACTCTAATACAGTTAACTTACAATCAATTTAAAAGCAACATTTCTTCTCAATTTCGAGAATTTTCTCTTATTGGTTTAAATGCAGCTCTATTTCATTCGAATGCGTCACTTTTTCTTTAAGAATTTTTTCTATAAATACCATTATCATTTTCTTCATTCAAGAACTAAGTGTCTGTATCTGATAAATTAAGCGTATTTAGCCACTATTTCTTTTACGCTTTGAGCAAATAAATTCCAATTAAATGCGCTTGTAAGGGTGTTTAATCTTTTCGACTATTGCAGGCTCATCTGCCTTTTTCTTTTTCTTCTGGGCAGGTGATGCTTATTTAGCTTTGGGGGTTGGTTGTCGCTATAAACGATATACATTTTGTATAAATAACGGGACTACGTGCGGTAATGATGGCGACACGTGACAAGCCAGCGAAAATGAACGCAGGTAGACAAAAGGCGCTGAAATGAGATATATTTCGGCGAATATTTATTGTAGCGTCGGGGCAGGTGTATAAATTTGCATGAGCTACGGCGATACAAGCGAATGTGTGTGCAGGAGTGTGTGGGGAACAGTTCACAAAGCACTGCATAAACAAATAAACAAACAAAACATAAATTTTTGCACACGACATTGTACGAGTAGGTGGTAGCGTCTTTCACTCTCTCTCTTTCTCTCACTGCTGTCTTGCGCGCACCCTCCTTATGCCAGGCACGTTTCTTTGCTTTGGCGGTTTTTCCGGTGCGCCTCGTGCACTGTGCCAGGTCTTGACATTGGCTTTGATAACAATAATAATAATAAGAAGCTATAATAACAATCATTTTGTGCCCATAAATGCTGCTGCCCCTGCTCTGCGCCCCGTTGAGCTGCCACACCTCCCGCCCATGAAAAGTAACTCGATTTTTATTGACTGATGGAAAATTGGTTTATTTATGGCATATATATAAACACATATATTTTTTTATATTTATTGTTGCGGCATATAGGAAATTTAAAAAAAAAGAAGAAAATTATGAGCTTCTTGCATTAAAAGATTTTCTCCCCTCGGTAAAGTCCAGTGCGAATTCGCCTGTAAATGAAAGAAATAAAATACAAATTTATTGTTAGCTTTGGCTTTATTTCGAGTGACTTAAAACTAATCAAATTTATATTTATGTTTTATTTTTTTTCTACTTCCAGCTCATCGAATGCTGAACGACACTTTTCGACTTTCGTAGAGATCTTACAGACAAGAACAACAACTATAACGTGAACAAAAGCAAGTGCGAAATTATGGCGACATTTTATAACGTGAGTACAGATGTTTTGTATTGCTTTATGGTTGACTTGAATACTTAACGAGCTCTTAAAACGATCTAATCATAATAAATACTTGACATGCTTGCTATAAAGATATGCAGTTACGAATAAAAATATAAAAAAACTTTATAAAACAAAAATTTTAGGTACATACATACTATATAAACAGAAATCATATCCGTATGAATATCGTTTGTGTGATGAAAGTTGTGATAATATGCGATGCAATTATTGATAACTGAATAAAAAAGTTACAAAAGGTGCTGCCATTCACTACAAATACATATTCTCGGGCTAAACTGTTTGATGGTTTCCTTTCTTATTTATTCATTATTTTACAATTCCTGTCATTCTGCTCTCTGTCTCGAATTTTAAACATGATCATGATGGCCATAAAAATTGTAATACTATAAAAATTAGTTCTCCCCATCTTCTTTGAATACTGTGCAGATTTATTTACTGATCTTATCTGAGATCTCCCTTTGGGCATTACTAGCCAAATTTATGTGTGCAACTTCCTTGCTAAATCTAGTTTTGGGTTTATGCTTAGAATTCCCAATCATTTAAGTCTGTTGCTTAATGAGTTTGTTGGTTTTAGCTTATAATTCCCAACCTGTTTAGGTTTCAGCTTACAGAGTTTCTTGCTCGGTTTATGCAGCTGCTCATTGAGTTCCTTAACTAGCTTCGATGAAACCTTTTTTTTGCTTATAACTCTCAATTAGTTTATGCTGCGGCTCATTGTGTTACTTGACAAATATACAAATTTGTGCATTAAGCTAAGCTGAGCCGAAGCTATTCTGAGTCTAAATTGAACTGCAGATTTCAGCAAATAATTCCACTCGATTATCCTAAGATAATTCCCACATGGCAAGCAATGAGGTAGAATTAAGAGCCGTACGGCCAGTTTATCTCTCTCTCACTCTCTCTTCATCTCTGCCTTTCTCATTTGTCAATTGCTGCCAATGCATTGGCAACATATCCAACTGTTGCCTCCTTCCTTCCCCCTTTGCCGGACTTTGATTTGGCCATTAGACGCGTTTGTATGTGTTACGTGCCAATGCAAAATCGAGCGACAATTCCAATGCAAACACTCAATGGAAATGTTAATGGGGCAGCGAGAGGGATGAAGAGAGAGGGAGGGGAAGTAAGAGAGGCGATTCGTAATTACTGTAAACGCAATGGAGGCGCTTTGTTTTTCTCGGGCGGCGCCTCAATTTTCCAGCCATAAAGCAAGCTGCACATAAAGCAATCTCGGCTCTAGAGCGATGGGGTGTGTCTTGGTGTGCGAGTGTGTGTGCGGGCATGTGTGAGCCAGATGCGGGCAAAGGCCCCACCTCTCGCCTCTACCTCCCTCTTCAGACCTTTTGCTTTACAGTTGTAACTTTTGTGGTGCAGGACTTGAGGCCAAAAAGGATATCGGCTGGGCACAAAGGCAACAAATTAAACTGTTCTATTTGCAAATGAATTGTGCGTGTCTGTGCTGCGTAATTTTGCACAAAACTTTGCAATAGGCACCCCTCTCCTCCCTGATCCCTGACCCTAATCGACTCCTCCCTCTCTGTCTTGCACACACGTTTCAATGCTTCAAATAAAATAAGTAGCTGGAAATCCGAAAGGGAACTCAAATGAAAGAAAAGGATTCTTGTGTCTTTTGTGTGCGAGTTTTGTAAGTGTGTGTGTGTGTGTCTCCTTGTCTTCTGCATGCACAATGTGTGTGTGTGTGTGCGGGAAACTTTTGTGAGGGCTTCGCTTTTGGCGTTCTCATACGCTCAATTGCTGCTGCTGTTGGTTAGCCAGCGCCAGCAGCGTGTTCTGGTCGACAGTCAATTGAAAATGAAATTGCCCCAAAAACTTGCTAGCAAGATTGTCGGATTGTGGGTGTGTGTCAGGGTGTGTGTGTGTGTGTATGTGAGCACCGGCATTACGAGTCAAAGCAAAGCGTGCGGACAAGCATGCATAATGAGCTGAGCTGAGCAGCAGAAATTGGTACTCGAAACCGAAACTGGCTCTTTGCATGCGGGCCAAAAGTTACCTCAGAAAATTAATACTAACAGACGCATAAAAGTATGCAACATCAGCAGCAGAGCTTAAAGCTACGTGCCGTGTTTTAACGAGAGCAGAAGAGAGAGGTGGAGAAGGAGAGGGGTGTACTGGTATTGGTGCCTCCCTCGTCCATTGTCGACTTCGTTTTGATCGTAAAGTTGCAGATGCAGCGCTTATCATCGACACGTTCCCTTACATATATATACTATATAGTTATATATATAATATATGAATGTATGTATGTTTGTATATATTTTTATAGATTTGTTTGCTTATCGCATGCTGCTGCTGCTGGTGCTTTTCTTTTTTTTTGAGTGCATTTGCTTGTTGCGTTGACTACGCAGTTTACAGTTTTTTACGATTTTCCATTTGTTTTCCCTCTTGTTGCTGTTGCTGCACATGTGCGAAAGTTTTCATTATTGTCACAAAGTGACAGATTGTTCTGTTACAGCAGCCAGTAGAGAAATAGATGGGAGTGGGAAGAGTGATGTGTGGGGGCGTAGAAGGATAGGAGACGGGGCTGTAGTTAAAAAGGATTAAGCACCATAAAATGCGAAACATAATGCGGCTATATAACGGAACTACAAGTGCTTTTTACGACGCTTTTTTTTTGCCTTTTCCCCTTTCTGTTTCCCCTTCGTTACTCTCGTAGAACCTGTAGAACGGTAACTCAAAAAGGTGCTTTCATTCGGGTTTTTTTTATGCATAGTACTCTACTGCTGATGCATAGAGATAGGGTTAGAAGTTCAGTTTTACGATGCACTTTATAAACTGAAATTACGAATAGGGAACATGGAAGCTGAAGAGGATGCTTGACAATGTTTATGGCAGCTCAAATGGATTACAAAAAGGTTTTTAAACAAGGAAAAAAACAATTTTAAAAATATATTCAAAATAAACTGAATTTAATAATAAATTTGTTAAAAAAAATGAAATCTTTTAGAAAGCATTTAATTTAGAGAAATTTTAATGCTTTGCTAACCAATTATTTGTTCTATAAAGAGCTAAAAACTTACCCTTTGTAAGGTTTCCAGCAGCATCAACTGTCAAGTTGTCATTGGGATTCCCAACATCTAACATTTTCCATGATTATATTCAGTCTTTCAGTATTATTTTGGTTTCATTCTCTCTTGCAATGCCTGCAAAAAATAGAAAAAAACACAAATTAATAAAAGTTTCCGACAGTCAAAACTAAGTTCAAACTAAATTCTATACTTAAATTTTTTTGACATATTTTCGTGGCCAATTTAAAGAGATTTTTGTGCAGTTTAAAAATTTCTAAGCAAATTTGTCAAAAATGGAAGAAGGAAACAAAATGTTATCAACGGTTATTTTTTTTTCTATTCATTGCTTGTCCGAAATAATTCAACGAGTTTTTGGCAAATATTTCGTGCGGCATTCGTGACAAAGCTAATTCCGTTTGACTTTTCATTTTGTGAGTTTTTTTCACTGCCAAATTGATGTGGCTATTTGACATTTGCATTTTTTCCCTCTTTAAATCGAGCGAATCACAGTGTCGATTTCTCTCTGTGCCACATGCGCCATAAATGCTAAAATTTTATGTCAATTTTGGTTTTTAAATGCAAATGTGCATGATTCATTGGATATATAATGCGCTGTCAAAATTTCAGCAATCAAAATATGTTTATTGAAGTGAAATGTTAGCATAAAGTGAATAATCTGATAAAATGTTATGATTATTTATGGTTTAAAATAAAATAATTTCAAAATGTTGCACGCTAATTCATATAAATTGAAATAAAAGGCTAAACGTTATTTAAAAAGTATAATTAGAGTTTCTAGAACGAAAGCTACAGTCGAATGTGCCTGTGACTGTGATATATATAACTTATATTTTTTGCGTATTTTGTGTTGCATACTTTAGAGACCGGTTTCGAAATCACTAACTATTCAAATTATTTCTTAAATAACTTCTATGTAAATTATCAGATCACAACCAAATTGTCAGAAATCATTTGGTCGTTGATAGTTATTATGTTTATCAAAAAAGGAAATGTCCTGCATTAAAATTATGCTTGGAATTCGGTTATTATCGTTTCACGTGAGCGGAAACAAACTTGATCTGCGTGCAATAATAACACATATTGACACCAAGTTTTGTAATTCTAAAATACTCTATATTGTCTTTGTTATTGTTTTTATTTTATTTCTTCACTGTCAATATGAAAAGTATTTATTTATTTACTGGATAGCTGTATCCTATTAATATTAATTAATAGGAATCTAAAACATGAATATTGTTTTACACAGTCGAATATAAGTAAATTTGAAGCTACTTTTCTGGTGTTGAAAATAGTGTGGAACAATAAAAATACACTTGGAATAAATGCACAACAAAAGCCTTTAATTTACTAGGAGAATATCACAAAATATTTGTATAAACTAAATTAATCTTTAGCTAATCGAAATAATGCACAGTGCTTGGCTAGATTTTGTGTCTAATTATCACTATTCACATAATACAATTAGTTTGGAAGTTGAGTCTCTTGTTCTTAAAATATATCGCATTTATCTTAATACAAAACTCATCTTATCACAGCTTGTCTGCTTGGTTTCCGTTATGTTCTTCACTCGTTTAATTCTCGGCCATAAATCATAAATCGCCTTGGCAATAGAAGCCAATCAAAATGCACTAAAACTGCCACTTGCGATATAAATTTAATCGAATTAATCAGTTCGATTTTCTGGCCACGCACTTTAATTGAGCCCAAACGATCTGTGTGCCACAGCAGCCGCACATAAAAATTTATCACGCCTGCAAGTGTGGCACAGATGAGGGCAAGGACAAGGACAAGCAGTGGCACAAGGACTCCGCTGCCTAATTCAAACATTCGAATTTACGTTAAAACCTCATAAAAATGCGCGCGCCAAAAGAAACGAAAATAACCGTTATGAAGTTCATTCACAGTGAAGTGCAAGAGGGGGGAGAGGGGGTGAGTGTAGAGTAGGAATATTTATACTCACATGAACTGTGCAAAGGACTCGCCATCAAAACGACAGCATCCTGTGGCGCCACCGCTGTGCCTGCTCCTGCTCCTGCTGTTGCTCCTTTCGCTGTTTGACTGCGTTGTTGTTATTGGTGCTGTAAGTGTGTGTGTGTGTTTTTTTTTGTTTTTCCCACGGTGGCATTGTCGTTTACATATCGTCCTGCTGCCAGGACGTCTCTGTGTGCGTGTGACTGTGTGCGTGTCCCGGGCGCTTGCCACGTTTGCCGTCTAAACGATTTACGACACTTTTGCCAACTGCTTTTGCCGCACACATTTGCAATATTGTTTCTGCTAACTGGGCGTATGACTGTGTGTGCGTCACTCTTTCTATGTGTGTATGTGTGTTATTAGCATTAAACAAAACCAACACTCACACACACACACACACACTGGCACACGTAGGGAAACTTGGCAAAAACAGCAACGAATGCCGCACACGTTCGTTTTTATTATGTTAAATGTCTCCAGGGGCCAACAGGACCACACACTACACACTGACAAGGACTACAACAGTAACTTGTGCTGTCTACTGTCTGCTCTTGTTGTTGTTGTTTTTGTTGCTCTTGTTATTGTTGTTTCAGTGCTGATTCAGTGGGCTTCTTTCTGTTTTTGCAAATGTTCAACTGTCACTGCCTGCGTCTGTCACATTTCACATTTCACGTTCATTCAGTTTCAGTTTCAGTTAGCGTTACAGTTACATTTCGCTAGCCTTCGTTGTGTATTTTATTTTACGCGCGCGCCAAAAAGTATGCAACACACAATAAGCCAAGCGACGTGCAGTTTGGTCTGCCTTTGCACCTGCCGCTTTCAGCACACAGCACGCCGCTTCAGTTGAGACTGACAGTGCGTTGCTTTTGTACTCGTGCGAATTGGCAGCTTCGGGAAATTCACCCACACACGAATCGCACAGCCGAACGCACAACACGATTCGTGCTGTGGCGAAAGCTCCTTTCCGTAGTTGAGTTGAATTGAGTTGAATTAGCGATGCACTCGTTGTGCTCGTTATACTCTTTGAGCTCTTCAGTTTGAGTTATTCTCCGTTGCCTTATGAACTGAGTTTCCCTTTGCAGTTAAAGAGATTTTGAGTGCGTATTCCACTTGGTATTGAGTTGCTTTCTTGCTGAGCTGAGTTGCTTCTGTTGGGTTCTGTCTGCTCTTGAGCTGCTTTATGGCTCAACTATTTTTGAGTAGCTCAAACTGAATTTTTGAGCGCCATTTGCAACTCATTTGGGCAGTGCGCTCTTAACTCGTTCTTTGCCGTTCTAATTGAGAAACTTGAGTTTGTTTTGAGCTGCACATATTCTACTCAACTGCACTCATCAAGCCTGCAGTAACTTTTTATCGTATGTAGCAAGTTAAATAATGAATATATCCGTACTCATAATATGCATAGAAATGCTTTATTCATTTATATATTGTCAATAAAACGCTTAACATATTTTTACAATATTCTGCAATAATAAATTCATTTTAAAAATGTACAATCGCGGGATGTACAAAAAAATGAAACTATTTAGTAGTTTACCACATTGATTCTTACACTCGACTCTACTTGACTCATTCTTCGCTGCTCTATGAGCAGCGCTTGATGAGTATTCTCCGTTGCATTTGCTGCTACTCACTGTACTCACTCGAATTGTTTCTCTTTGTTAGCTGTAGAAGTTGTTTTCATTGCACTCGGAGTTACTTACTTAACTCGCTCCAATTGCTTCTCTTTAAATGCATTGCGTTGTCTTCATTGCACTCAGAGATACTTACAGAACTCACTCCAATTGCATCTCTTTTACTACTACAAAATATGTCTCATTTGCATTCCGAACTACTCACTTAATTCACTCCAATTGCATATCTTTCAGTTCTCAAAAAGTTGTCTCATTTGCACTCTGAACTACTCACTCAACTCAATCCCAAGGCTTCTCTTTACTTGCACTTTTGCTGCAGTGGCACATTGAGCTACTTAGTTGGCTTCATTAAACTATTTCCGCTGCTCTTTGATGCACTCAAATGTCGCTTTACTGTGCTGAGTGGATTCATGCCACTCAGACTCTCAAACTTATCCGCTCTTCGTTAGCTTTGAGTTACTTGGACTACTCGATGACTCTCGTGTGTCTCATTCGTTTCGCCAAACTCACCACAGCAGCCGCCTGCCGAAGTTGCCGAGTGGCAACTTGTGCTCGTCGTGTGTTGTCGTGTCGGGGACACGAGCGCACACACACTCACACACACAGAGGCGAGCAGGTCGTCGCGGGCGCCAGTGAGCCTTGGCCAATCGTAAAAGTTTTGTACGTATTTAGTACAATTTCGGGATTTGGCAGGATGTAACGAGCCTGTAAGAAACTGAGCGCGCTGTGTGTGACAAATCCAACAACAACAACAACATCGCGACCTAATACAATAACAAGAAAAATAAATAAAAATAAAAAAAATAAGTTCGAATTATAGAAATTTTGTAAAGATTTATAAAAATCCAAATAGGAATTAATAAATATTTAAAAAAGAAAATCTTGGCAAGGTGTTTTGCGAATTAAAGCTTAACTTGAAACCGTCAACATCTTCGGCTTGCCTCGGTTATTGTTCGGTACACTACGCGCCTCCCCCTCCCCTTGTAGTGAAGGAGTCCGGCCACGCGTCTCGTGTTTACCGCGTGCCGGTTAACGGGTTTCGTTTTTCCCATTTCGTTTTTAGTTTTTGTTATTCTTTTTTTTTGGATTATAATGCGGCATAAACTAAAACTACTACGTTTCAAGCATAAAAACTGCTATTCAAGCTGGTAAAAAATTGATTTCATATTAACCGGAAACTGAAACAGAAGCAGATCTTTGTGTGTGTGTGTGTGTGTGCGGTGTCCATTAAACATTGACACAGTTCTCTCGCAGGACGTTGTTCTGAATTTTTAGATATGAAAGGAAATAATGAAAATGCACGTGAAAGGGAATGTGCAAGGGAAAGGGAAATAGAATAACGAAAAGAAATGGAAGAAGGGATAGTGAAAACGGTGGAAATATAAATAGGAATATGTTGAGAGACACTAAATGTCCAACTCGATTTGAGAATTCTCTCAAGCAATATTATTAAATATAAAGGTAAAGCACAAGAGCAAACTGTAGAAAAAGTATGAAACAGGAATCCTTTCTTTTCTTCTCGCATTCCGCTTAATTTGCTTATGCCAAAGCAGAAGAACGTATAAAAAAAGAAGAAAAATCTTTATAGAATTTTCTGAAAGTGGCTCAACAAACGAAACGATTTTCGCAGCAATTGCTGGCGGGTTGGCAGACGGGGGCGTGGCGGGGTCACGAAACTAACCCAAAATCAAAATCTGTTCTCCTGCTGTTGTTGTTGTTGTTGTAGTACTTGGCTGTGTGTCCCATGTCCTGTGTCATTGTCCTTCCACTGCTGCTGGTCTTGGGTAATAGTGTCGTTTCCTTTATTTGTGCCCGCATTGACTTTTATGCTACCTTCTTCTGATTCTTCTCCTCCCTCACTCTCTCTCTCACACTTCCTTAGCTTTGCTCTTGTTGGCTTTTCCACGCACACAATTGAAAATTCAATTGATTTACAAAATGAAGTCGCTTTTGGGCAACCGCTTTGCACTCTGTGCTCTCCCTCCCTTTCACACTTTCGCCATCCATATCCCTTTCTCTTATTTTCTTGGTTTTTATCTATTTTCATTTTGGTTTTTACGAGCGGAACAACAATTTTTGAGCTGTTCTCGGGTTTTGCTTAAAGCAAGCGTTAACAGTTGCTGCCCATTTTGTAGGTCGGCTATATAGCAGGGCATAAGGGGGAAGGGGGTGTGTAGAGGGTGTAGCATTTGACGCCCAAATTTCCTGCTTTTGTTTTGGACGGCGACGGCGCGGTTGCGAAACTAGCGTCACGTTTGCGGCGACTGCGACTGATGGCCACAGCGAAAGCATCCGTGATGTCTCCACGACAGTTCTCTCTAAATGTGTGTGTATGTTTGTAAGTGTATGTGTGTTAAAGTGTTTGTGTGTTAGTGAACGATGCGGCCTAAATCGTTTTAGGAGCTGCTATGAGAAGTGATTTTTCTCCTGCTGCTGCTGAAATGTTTGCAATGGACATTGGCCTCAAGTTTAGTTCGGCCAGTAGCAGGAGGTGGACGAAGGACGAAGGACAGTGTGAAGGATGCGCCATAGATTGACACAGTTAGGATTTCGCACAGTGAATTTTCAACGTCCAAGCGAATTTACCAAATGCGGTCGACAACGAGAAATGGAACGTGGTCAATAGGACAACAAATTGAACATTTGACGGATTGACCAACTGCACATGACTTTCAACTATGAAATTTGCATTTATTTTTGAATGAAAATACAGTTCATTTGAAGTTTAAAGAAATATATTTGAGTAGTCCAACGTAAATAAAAAGTGAAGTTTAAACAGATGTACTTGACTAGTCGAATAAATTATGGTTAGACACAAAAGCAGTGTTGATATGTTAGAGAATGCACAATATTTCAATTGTTATATGTCCCACGTTGTACGCCAATAGATATTAATGACGTTAGATGGAAGAAATAAGAAGCAGAAATCGTACAAATAGCTAATGGGCATAAAGTTGCTGGGAATGTACATAATTAGACAGTTGAGCGTGGACAGGTAGACACAATTTGTTAGGTACTTTTTTTTTTTTTTTTTCTTTAAACTTAATTTATTTAAACAGATTTATTCCAGTAGGGATCAGAATACAAATGTTACTATAACCTAATGAGTATCTATGGTTGTTACTTCTCTAAGACTAGTTTAGTGTAGTTTCTGTGAATTAATAATAATTTAAGTGTATGTTTCTACTGTAATTAAATTGTTAATGATTGTTTATAATGTACTATGGAAATGTCTCCTTTTAAGTCGTCTTATTGGAATTGTCCGCCTTAAACGTCGGTTACAGTGCATGGTCAGTCTGTCGTTGTATCTGCTTGAGTGAAATGAGATCTACTTCTCCACCGTACGCAGTTTGAGATCTCTGTGAAGTGTCCTATTGCTTATGTACCATTCGCAGCCGGTAATAAGTCTCAAGCACTTATTCTGCACTGTCTGGATTCTTTTCCTGTGAGTTGCTGCTGCAATACCCCAGATTTGAATGTCATATCTCCAATCAAAATTATATAAAAGTGTGTAAACTACTAAGCACACTTTCATTAAGGATTCTTATTAAATCTATAGTTTCCCTATGCTTTCTCTGCACTTTCCTCTTTCACTTTGGCAAAACCTTGTGCACAGATTAAAACTGAGCCAGCACTTTGGCTGTAATCTAAAGCTGAGATTAGGGAACAAGACTAAAAATTCAGGAATCGAAATAGAAGATGCCTCAAAGTATGCAACATTTTTTTGTAGTCCGCTTTGAGGCGCTTTCAATTTCCATACGAATGAAAGTCAAGAAAACACGCTCTGCTTTGCACTAGCTTTGTAATCAACTCAATAGGGGAATAAGGGAAGTGCAGCATCAGAAAGGGGGAGAAGGGGCTAGCTGAAGGGTAAAAACATTTAGTTGCCGCATTAAGACTGTAAATACTCGTGCATTGTTCCAGTTTAGTTTGTGTTCTTTTGTTGATTTCTTTTTATTGCGAAGCTAAAGCTTTGAAGCTGCCGTTACTTTGTTGTGCTGCTATTGTGCTTCTTTTATTGTGGCATCCCTTTTCGATCCCTTTCGCATGGTGTTGTGTCCTTGGTTCTTCCCTCTCGCTGTTGCAGCTACTTTTTCTCAGCATTGATTGTTTGTCATGGAGATAATTTGCCGTTAAGCCCAGGAAAAGCCGCTCAGTTATGTGCAGCTTATATTGTTAGTGAGTTTTCCCAACTGCGTTTTGTTTTTCTTTTTTCTGTTAAAGCAGGTGTTGCAGCAGGTTTTTCATCATCGCATTTTTTTATACATCTCTCTCTCTCTCGTGTTTTCCTTTTCGAAAGTATTTCTCGAGTGCATTACATTTCATTTACTTACGGCAAAATCCACAGAACATTCTCTTTGTTCATTTTCGTTAAGGCAACTTTTCTCGTTTCGGTGTCAAGTGTTTTTATTAGAGAGACAGAGGCAAAGAGAGAGAGAGAGAGGGAGAGAAAAGTAGAGGGAGCAGTGTAGCAAAGCAAAAAATGGTGCTACTGCGACGACAGCTGCTGCAAGGAGGAGTCGTCCTTACGGAAAAGCTGTTGCTGTTGCTGCTGCTGCTCTCCCTCTGCTTACACTTTCTCTCCTTCCCCACCTCCTTTGCTCCCCATCCCCCTCTGTGTATGTCTATCAAAACAAAATTTAAATGAAGTTTGTGGCTCGTACGCAGATTTCTTTGGTTCGTCTTTAAACATAACAGCAGCACAGCACAGACACAAGGGAGAAAACTCTTTCGAGCGCATAACAAGTATACGTCGTGTGTGACAAGTAAAGTTTCCTTTCCCTTCCCCCGTCTCGTGTCAGTGCCTTTGTGATGTCAACTTGACCCATCGATGACATTTTCTCTCCTTTGTTTTTATTGATAGCACGCACTGAGTTGCCTTATCAGATGTCATTAGCTTAATTGAGAAAAAGTCAGCAACTTCTGCTTCTTTTGCTGGTTTACAGCAGTTTTATTGTATAGATACGGGAAAATATACAACAAAATGAACACAGCTTAATTACCTGTCAGCTGCAGTTAGTTCATATTTTGTATGGTTTTATTTATGCGAAGAAAAACATTGCAAAGTGCAGAGTAAGTTGAGGAATTACCTTAAAAGGAGACGCGTCTACAAAGTGTAACGATCTTATGAACTTACTTTCTTCGAATTAGAGTGCAACATTATATAGTTTTAATCTGACTTTCACTATCAATACACAACTTACCCCTTGAACTTTGGCCTACTTCAAAAGTTGCTGATAGAATCTGATTTCCAATAAAGAAGCCTCCAAATTACCCTAGATAAATTAAACACACAAATAGCGCAGGCAAACATGTTGATCTGACAGCACTACGCTATATTAGGCCCATACAAATATGTCTATATATTGATATACACACACACACATGTGGTGTGGCATAGAAATCCATTAAATCAACTTGATGACGTCTCTCCCTTATGGCAGGCACTTGGCAACCCTTTTTTTGGTGCTGTGTGTGGTGTGGGCGGCTGATCGGCCACGCCCAGAAGCAGCTATTGTTGCATTTGCCGCTACTGCTGCTGTTGACGTTCTGCAATTGGTGTTGAAAACTTTAGTGGAAATTGGGTAATACCCTCAATGCACAACGATGACGACGCGACTGCAGTCAGCATTAAGTGGCAGAACCTATCTCGCTCTCTCCCCCTTTATCCCCCTCTCTCTCACACTCTTTCTCCCTTGCTGACTTCGTCTATACCTTGCTGTCAGTAACAAAGAAAATTTTAATTTTTATAGCACGAGGGGGGAAGTGTGGCAAGTGTGTTGAGAGGGGGAGGGAGGAGGATTGCCGTGTTCCGTTTGTTGGGTTCGTGCCTGTGCTTACAGCACAAGTGCGATGGCAGCGGCAGCAACAACAACAATAAAAAAAAATCCAATTATTTTAAAACTTTTGACAACTGCAACAACAACAGCAGCTGCAGCGACAGCAACAACAACGGCAAAAACAACAACAACAATGCAGAGCTATGAAAACAATAAGAAAGCGGCAAAAAAACGAGTTGGCAGCCATTATAACTTCACTTGAAAAGTTTAATTGATTTTTACAAGTGCATAAGGCTTACACACACACATACACGTATATGTGTATGTAGTGAAGTGTGGACTGGGCGTGGCACTCCCATCAGATGCGACCACTGCTTGTTTTCTTCTGCTTCTGCCCCCTTTTTCTACCTGCGCTAAGTGGGCAGCCTCCCCTCGAACCTTTCAGCAAGGCAAGGCAGTGCCAGAGAGTAGTGTGGGGAGGGGGTGAAATCAAAAGTAACGGAACTCATGCAATTGTGCAGTGACTTTTATACATATTTACCTTTTGGCAAGTGCCTCGCCAGGCTGTCTGTCTTTCTGCCTGTCTGTCCACGAACTATGCCAGGGGAGGCCTGTTTTTTTAGCGTTTCTTTCCTTTTTTAATTGCCAGCGTAGTTGTTGAAATGACTCAGGGGTGCTGTAATAATAGGCTGCCTTCCACGTCTGGCTGCGTTCGAGGCATGCCTTAAACTAACTAGCTTCGCGACTGTGATTAACTCAATTGAGTGCAGCAAGTGTTAATTGGACTGTTTTCTTTCTCGTTGGAGTCTTAAGCAAATGGATTTTCGACACCTCTTCAAGCACATTTCGAAAAGGAAACTTTCTTATCTTCGTTTGTAGTTTTCTCTACAATTTCAGCTACATTTTTGCGGGCTTTAGCTATTGTTGCATTTAGGTACTTACTGTTAGAGTTTAGCTTTATTAACAGTCTGTAAGTTGTGGCTAGCAGCTTTAACAGATAAATCGTTTATATTCTTGATCAGCATAATGAACTTGGTCGATACATCTCTGCCTGTTTATAAATAAGGAAACTAGTCAAGTTAAAAAAATACTTATGCACTCATATATAATATATTGTGACGCTATCATTCTCGGTATACATGACTATAACTTAGTTATATATATTCTTGATCAGCATGATAAGCTTAGTCGATACAGCGTTCTGTTTCTTCTGTTTATAACTAAAGAACCTAGTTAAAAGAATACATATAAACTTGCGTCTTCCAGGTACCCACGACTATAACTTATATATATTCTTGATTAGCATGATAAACTAAATCGAAGCAGTTTTGTCAGTTCAAAGAATATGAACCTTGAAACCTAGTCGATTTAGAAGAGAACAAAAAAGGTCATATATTGTTTCACTGTTTTTTTTTTTGGTATTTGATCCACATGTTGAACTAAGTCGATATATCTTTGTCGATATATCTTTTACATATTTTTATAAATGGTCAAAAAAGGGTATACTAACTTTGTGCAAATGTATGTAACAGGCATAAGGAGGCGTGGGAGACCCCATAAAGTATATATATTCTTGCTCAGGATCACAAGCCGAGTCGATTGAGCCATGTCTGTCTGTCTGTCCGTCTGTCTGTCTGTCCGTCTGTCCGTCTGTCTGTGTGAACGCACAGATCTCAGCTATTATAAAAGCTAGAGTTACCAAACTTGGCAGGAAGACTCCTGTGTACTATAAGCAGATGAAGTTTATTTCAAATGTTAGGTGCCACGCCCACCGCCCCCACAAATCAATAATTTAATTTTTGAACTTCATTTGTAAGCGCTGTATATAAGATACAACTTTCTGACTTTAACATATACTAAGCTAAATGAAATATCTACGTAGTCCCCAAATTACAATCCAATCGAACAATAAACACAGAAGTTATTTAAGAAAGTATGAGCATAAAACCAAGTGCTTCTGTCAGCTAACAAGGGAGACGGGCGAGCGCGAAGCGCCAACGCCATCTGTCGGGATTAATTTCAAAGCATGTGCATATGCATATGTGTATGAATTTAACAAATTAAACTACACGGGAACATAGGTCGAAGGGTATCCCACTGTCGCGTTTTGCGCGACTGTTGCTCTCGTTTTCTTTTATTTTTTATTCTTTCTTAATCAGCATGATGAACTAAGTTGTAGTAGATTTGTGTGTTTGAAGCAAATAAACTAAGTAGAGTACAATGAATATTCAATTTGCTCATGCAAATATGAATATTTAATGTATGGTAGTTTTTGTTATAATCAGAATGTAATCTTTCTTTTCTGTCTTGCTACGAGAAAGTATTCCTGGATACCCTAAGTTCGACTTGCACTTGTTATTTCGCTATTTTGCAGACAAAATCATGTGCAGCATTCAGCTGTCATTAGCCGCAGTTTAGTCATAAGAGTTGCAACATTTGATCTCTTGTTGCCTGCTTAAAAGACGCTTAAGGGGCAACTGTCGAGCATTGAAATACATACATTTATAATACCCAAACGTGTATTTATATGTGTGCATACATGTGTGCACATAAGTTGGTTTCGTTACTCTTTTTATTTTTACAGCTTTCGGGCTTCAGCTTAACAAGTCAAAGAGATTTGCACATGCTCAAAAAACCGCACACACAAAGGTCGCTTCTGCTCGATGTCCTGCAAAAGGATGTCAATGTTAAGCTTGTAGAACAACAGCAACAACATGTGACGCTCTCTCTCTTTTCTTTTACAGGCACATGAGAATACAAAAATAAATCAATAAAACCATATAAAACTGCATATCTTTGTACTGTATAAATAGAGCACGAAAAGAAATATCTACATATGTCAATATTATGTTTAAGAGCTCCCCCTAAGTATTTAATTCAACTTTAAGCAGGTAAATTTGTTCGTCTAGTAACAACAGCTTCCCTCCACATGGCAACAACAACAACTACAACGATACTCCCGCTGAAAATGAACTTGGAATTGTTGCAACCACGAAATCAATCGATAACACAATGTTAAATCGATCATACACTATCGATATGTATCGACAACCACGCTTGCAACACCCACGTATAATACTATCGAAATGGGCGTGACATTACATCGATAATCTCTACTGCTCTGATCTGTATGATGATGATGACATCGCATCTATTCACACATCTTGTAATATCCGATGATTTTCGGCTTGCGAAAATGTATCTGACTAACGATTGAACCCAACAAACACACACACTTTCAATCGCAAACTTTTAAAATCCTTTAAAAACAACAAAAACAAAATAACAACAACAAATTAAAACACACACAACACACACACAACGAAACAAACACTCAACTCTCAACGCTACGAAACTCTCGTTTGATTCTCTCGCTCAGCGCGTGCATTTTTGCCAAGACGAGCGCAACATTTGAGAGAGTGCAAGTGGGTGAGAGAAAGAGAGTGCAAGAGCGAGAGAGCCTTAGTCAGCCACAGCCAAGAGAGTAAGTCTGATCGGCTTGACAAGGCGGGAAGAACAGAAAAAAAGAGAGCGAACACGCGCTAGAGCGAGAGCGCAAGCAGAGAGCTAATTGAGAACATCACTGCAGAAATTGGTATTGTCCTTCTCACTCTCAACAGTGCTTCTGCTGCTCTCTTACACATTCCATACATACATTCCTCCCTCCAACTCCCCCCTCAACTGAACCCGCTGCACATACATAAATAATGGGTCTGCAGATGGCAGCCTCCCTTGTCGCAGCCACCTTCCTTGTAGCGTTGTTGCTTATCTGGACCCCAGCGACCGTCGATGCAGTCCGTGAGTATAAACCAAAGAAATACTATAAAAAATACTAGAATATATTTAAATAATAAATACCATCTAAGTGCTGTTTATTTTCTTACTATCTCTAAGAATAGTAAAGAACTTATCAGGATAGGCTTAAGATTGTTCGAATCAAGTGCGTACTTCTTTATTATCTATTTTTGACAAAGTTCTCTTAAGTTTTTATAATTTCATGAGTTTTTGGCTTGAATTTTAATTGCTAACTGAAATGTTTTGTGTACAGTGGAAAAATTGGTTCAATTTAAATTTTAGTGCGGTCCAAGGTTTTGCGTATTTTAGCGAGTATGGTCTTTTATGTCCATAACACTGTTTTACAGCAAGATCTGAAAATGCTCTCAACACAAGACACAATTTCCAAGTTCAGCTAAAGGTATCTGAGATGCTTGGAGAGCCATTTAAACGAACTTGGTAACAGCACAAATTACCGTTAACTAAAAACATTCCATCTTTTGGACTTAATCTAACCCTCTCCGTCTGTCCGTTTGTTGCAACGCAGACTAGACATTCCAACCAAATTAACTACATCGAACTTTTTCTATATGTATAATATGCCTATAAGAGTTCATAAAAACAGGATCACTATAACATATAGCTGACATAGGAACTATCAGCCGAAATGCAGGTTTTTGTATGCAACCTAGTTTTGATTTTAAAAATAAATTAACTTATCATTGCCAATCAAAGTTTAACAGAATATTCACCATTATATATCACTAATATAGGAACGATCAGAGAATATGAGAACCTGCAAGTGCATAGAATCTTCGTTATTCCGATGGTATCCTTTTGTTTTGGGTTTTTTATTATATTCAAATATGTTTTAAAGTTTTGCCTTAAATTAAAACAAAAAGAAGTAGATATATTTTATAACCATAGAAAATCTTCTTTGAATTCCATAAAAAGGGAAATATAGTTTATAAATTTATGGGCATAAAATATTAAAACGAATACGTTTATTTAAAAATAATACATATGTGATGATTAATTAACAAACTATTGCTATTATAGATTTTACTTATCTCTTAAAAATGATTACAAATTTAAAACAATTTTCTCATTTCCCTCACTATTTTCCCCTCTATCAACTTCAACTTAGCCAATATGATTTCTTAACTCATCACAAGTTTTCCATAAGCTTTTCAGTTTAGTTATATATGCAAATCCTGCAACTTATATTAAAACTATCTGCAGATAACTTGTATTTGCGTATTTCCCTTGCAGGTTTCACTAAAGTTGCTCCGTGTTATGGCTTTTAAGAGGTTGGGGGAGAAGGCAATTAATGTGAAACTCATTCCCCTGCAATTAATTCCCGATTGATGCAGCTTTACATCGAAATACCTTTCGCTCTCTGACTCTTGGCTCAATCAACTGAAAGTTGTAAATTTCAAATTACTTTTTGCGAAAAAGCCGCGCACACGACCCGCCGAGAGTCAAACTACTTTCTAGCTGGCCATATTTCATCAGTCAGCGAGGGGGTGCGATGATATTGGTAGTGGAGTTTACCGAGCACAGGGTGAAGAGGGGGAGGGGGGCACAGCTTATGGCTTAGCGCAGGCGAAACTTTTGCTATATGTTAATTATGGCGCTGCATTTATTTGAGGCTTAATATAGCATGTCGTATTCATATAGTTGGCTCGGTTTGCCGGTTTCTGTTTTTAGGAGAGAGTGGGTGAGAGTGAGGGAGAGAGGGGTAGTGCTAGAGTGGGAGAGGGAGTGGGGCACGAATGGAGTGAGCGGCAGCGAGTGGCAGCGAATTCTACCTACTTTTCGATGTTGCCGCTGTCGCTGTCTAAGCGAAAACTTTTCAAATTATCGTAGCATCAACTTTTTGTGGAGCGTAGAGCAAACAGGGGGGTGGGTTTTTTGGGGGGTAACTGAATCTCGAGCCTGCCGGCAGGAGTTGTGGCAAATTAATTAAAACTTGTTGCGAAAACCAAAAAAAATATCAGTATAATAAATACCAAAATGAGTTGCGTTACGCACAGTGCACGTTGCGAGAGGTATCTATGGGATAGGCATTGCAATAGAGTTCTTCACTCAGACCCCCTTCCCCCACAACCATTCTGCCTCATCCCTTTCGGTCTGTGCGATGCTAGACAATTGCCATGTCATAATTTCAAACAAACGACAAATTAGCTGGCAAACGTTTCCGTCTGCCATCGAAGGGAGTCAGAAAGGAATGGGCGGGGTTGTGAGGGGGTCACAAAAAACCATTTACATGCAACAGCAAACAGTTTTGCATATGTTTTAGTATCTGCCCCAACTCTCTACCCCAATCTCCTTCCCCTTTTCGACGGCTGAAAATGTTGTCTAACGGTTTGTCGCTCTGTCAACGCCTATGGCACTGCAGCAGAAGTCGTGTTAGCCCTGGGAAGGGGTGTGGAGGGGGGTGAGACTAAAGTGGGTGTGGGGGTTGCTACAGTAGGCAGGCTGGCTGAAAAGCCGCAGCCCGCAACGAGTTGTACAAACATTTCACGCGGCAAAGTGCCGCATAAATTTCAATTTAATGGTTTATACAACTACACACACACACATACAGCGGCACATAGTGCTCTCTCTAATATAGGCTCACCAACACCAATGCAATGCGAGGTGCGACAAAAGTGTGCAAAAAACTCGGCTCGTCCGACAGGATGTGCAATGTTTTGTCTCTTGTTGTTTTTGCGCTTTCCATTTCACGTTTTTGCGCTTTCCTTTTCTCTTTTCCCCTCCATATGGGTGTGTGTGTGTGTGTTTTGCTGTGTGCCCCATTCTGCTGCTTGTTTATTAGCCAAAAAATGCAATGAGGTGCCCCACGGTGTGAAAGGTGCTGCCCCCGAGAGAGCGGGCTAACACGTCCATTGGTTTGTCTCTGCATGGATACCAAAAAAGAGAAAAAAGAAAAACTATTTTGAAATGATCTAATTTGTAAATATTTAAATGTATCTTTAACAAGTCAACTCAAAATGTACATAAATAAAATGTCATTAATCGGTTAATCGTTTAAAAAGTTTGGTTGATGTTAACAGAGTAAGGTTAGATACCCTGTCTACATTAGTAACAATTTAATTTAGTTCGTTTAAAGGTTGCAATTTTAAATTGTCCAGAAAAAAGTATCAAAAAAATAGTTATGGCTTCTATTTAATAAATTGCAAACAAAAGAAACATTTTTAAACCTACAGTGGGCTTCGCTTCTCTTAGAGTCCGAACGGATTGAAATATTATAAAGGAGAGGTTCTAGTGATCTAACCAAAGGGGGTGTCTCTAGCTCTTGTATTAGCTAAGATTTGTGTATTCACATAGACATCCGGACTGGCATACTGTAATGACTCAATCGCTTCGGCTAGTAAACCTGTTCAAGAATATTTATAATTTTCGGGGTCTGCCACAGCTCCTGCTGCTTCTATACCCTTGTTTTATTAATATTATTTTCAATGGGCGAATTTATAATAATTTCTACTCTACCTACTTCAGTTTCTTAACCACACTTATAATATCTACTTTTAAAATAAATAAATCTTTCTTTAGCTAAATTCTCTAGGTAATTAGGCGGAGAATTGAAGAAGTAGTCGCTACATTTTACTGTCATTTTCAATTGTCGGCGATGGCGGCAGATAAATGTTGATTTATATGACCCTCCCTTGCAAAGGTGGCAGAGGTCTTGGACATTAATGTGTTGACATTTGAAGAGGCCAAGGAAACTAACAGCATTTCGCTGTAGCCGCTGTAGCCACACACACACACATTGAAGCAGGCCAGTTGTAATGAAAAGTAATAATATTAAATTAACAGAACTCTTAGGAATTGTGGCCACTTGGTGCCAGGGGAGGAGGATGGTGAATGGTGCCTGCTTGTCCGTTCATCTGGGCATTTCTCCACACTATTTTCCTCTAGGCTCTCTGGCGCAGGCTGTAACATCTTATTTATGGTCTCGTTTCTCGTAAAAATTTGTTATTTAGATTTATGGCGCTTTGCTCTTTGTTGTTGCCACATTTATTTATCTGCGTTACGTTCTCACTTTGTTGTTGTTTTTTTGAGGTTTTCTTTCTATGCGAAGCGCTTTTTTTGCCACTGAAATTTTAGAGCCACTTTGCTTGGTCACTTGGCCAGCAACAACAACGACAACAACAACTGCAGCATTAACAACAAATAGCAAGTGTGATAAATGCCAAAGCATTATTATTGTTGAGCATCATTCGAGGCAGTTAAGAGCGTGTACTACTTATGCTGCGTGTGCGTGTGGTGTTCTTTGTGTTGTTTGTGTGTGCAGGGGATGTGGTTGTCTGTTTGTGTGTGTGCTGGTAGCTGTTTGCTGATCTAATGATATGCGGCATTAATAAAAACGCATTCGCATTTGGCCTGCGCTGCTCATTTGGCCAATTGTCCAGCAAAGGCAGCGGGGCAAATGGGGCGCACTTTGACTCTTGTTAAGAGATAAAGCTGGAATCTAATGTCATTTGTTAGATCTTAACACAAAAATAGCTGATTAGCAAACTCCAAGTAGGCATTTTGAAACGGTCTAACCGACTGAATCCCCTTGAATACGTTTTCATTTTCTTCATTATTACTTGACTGCCTATTGATAACAAATATGATAATTGTATATTTATCTAACTAACGTTAGAGGATCTCTTAAGTCTTATCTTATCTAAGCTCTTCTTCTAAAGTTGTTCATATCCATTCCAGCTTCAACTTAATTCACCTGTATTCATGCCTCTAACTTTCCTCTCTAGATCCAATTCACAGCTTCAAGTCTTTAAACATTTCCGAAATTGTTTGCAATCTACTGGACTCGCTCTCTCCGTCCCATTTGTAGCCTAGCAATGACAATGACATTATGCAAATCTTTGCTACTTCACTTTTTAAGTGCCACAAGTTGTGGCATGGCAGCATTGGCCGCCACTGCACAAATTTTTTATATGCCACTTGCTGCCGGTTTAATTAGAAAAAATGTTAATTTAATGCTTCGCTGGTTCGCCTGGGTTCTCTTGAATTAAGTCTCTCAATGTGTGGGGAAGAAAGACAAAAAAGAGAGAGAGAGAGAGAGAGAAAGAGTGCTATTTGCTGGCCACTTTTGTCTATTTGTTTGTTTCCACCTAACCGAGCGGACGCCCGAAAATTGTGCCAGCTACACGCTGCCTCTACTTCTCGCTCAACTCTCACTGCGTCTCTTTCGCTCCTTTACAGTTTCACGCCAACACACCATAAGCTGACCAGCGCCATATGTTCGTGTCATATTTTGCTTGTAGCGAACAAATTTCGACAGCAGCCAAAAAACAGCAACGGAACCAGTTTAAATTGGCAGCTTTAGAGTTGATAGACTAGTGCAATACCCTGCGGAAAGTAAAGAAACACAAATAATATTATTTTATTAACTAGTAAAAACCATTGTATCTTTTAAATAGTAATTTAAATCAGCGAAACTATACTTTTAAGTGCTTACACAATCTGCTGCCCAAAAAAAGTATGCAAGACTTTTTAAAGTCTTAATATTTTTACCAAATATTTGCTCTATTTAGCCGTTATTAAATTAATTCTGCTAGACGACATTAAGTGCAGCGTTATATGGGTGCAGCTTGCAGTTGTCGTTGGATGCTTTTCAATTGCGCCCTGCAAAATCCACGCGCAGTTTTCATTCGCCAAAAGGGGGAAAGTTCGGACAGCGTGTGTGCTAAATGATTCATGACTCATATGAGTTGTAGCTGAGTATGTGTGTACAGGTATGTGTGTGTATGTATCGTGCTTAACTCGTAATTTTCGAGAGCGCGCGCTCTACACGGGCCAAATAAGGCCACTGAGGCCGTCGTCGCGCTGGACGCCGCTTAGCGACGCGCAGCAACAATTTTGAGTGCATTTTATTGTAGTAGTTTGTAGTTGAAAGTTGCTGCTGCTGCTGGTGCTGTTGTTGTGCGGCTGCTGCACATGAATATTGCAGCTGATGAGCGACAGCTTCCTCCCCTACACCCCCTTTCTCCCTACACCCCTTCGCGCTGATGCCGTGGCAAAGGGTCAAAACTTTTAATTAATGTTTATGGCTGCAGTGCGGCGACTCAGAAGCCTCTTTAAGTACAATTTATTTATTTTTACTAGCTGAGGAAGGGTTGGTGGGATTACAGAGGAAGCTAAGACGCCGCCGTGCAGCCTAAAAGCAGACAACGCATTTTTTAATTAATTTGTTTGTGCCCCTTTTTATTTTTCGTTCGTTTTCTTTTTTCCATACCACAATTTTGTGGCCTCTTATTGTTTTATATATTTATTCTTTACTTTTCTGCTGTCTCGGGTCGGCGCTTGTATTAATCAATTAAGGTGCGCTGCCTCTAAGTACATGAAATTTTAATTGCATTCCTTCAAATTGCTCCGACAGAGAGACAGAGAGTGGGAGACACAGACGCACGCACACCCAGACGCGTCTCGCAGACGCTGTGCGTGACAATAAACTTCATTTATTTCATTTAGACGTCAAGGGGTAGACGAAATAGGACTGGGTTGCCTCCTTAGGTACCCCTGGGTGATTGTTTGCACGTTTAGTCGCTACTTAGTTGAAAAGTTCATTTAATATTTGCAATATAAACATAATTTAATTTCCTTAAATGTTCTCCGATTGGCTTCTTAGCATTAAATTTCCTATTTATGGACATTTAATACAGGTCCCCTAAATATTGTAAACTCTTCTATTACATTTGCCATATATCATTAATGTCACTTGTACTTTTGCATTTTGTAGGAGTTCAGAGTCGAAGTTCTCGTGCAATATTAATAAAATATAATATAATTCTTTACTTAGCTAAGAGCTTTTTCTAAACAAATTATTATATTATATGATCTTTACTTTAAACACGCCAAATTGATCATGGTTTTATACAGATAATTTACAATATAATATTATTTATTATTATATTAAAATTTAATATTAGTACTCGGACTAACTTGAATAGACTCGAAGTAAATGAAACTTCTCCCTTAGTCTCATAACTCTCTCTCCCCTGTTCACATTTCAATATTTCATACTCACTCATCATAAACCGCTTTCATAACCAAAATTTCATGGCCCCATCCTTGTCATGAAATGCCTGCCCCTTCCCCCTTCCCGCTCTACTTCCCTCTTCTCTTGGGGCTTTTGCTGTGCAGCATGCGTGTGTGTTGGTTCGTTTTATTTTTTGTAGTTTCCTTCCTTCTTTTTGGGCTGTTTCTTTGGGCACGCAGGGGAATAATTACAAAATTTATGAGCACGGCAATGGGCGTGGCCTCATAATTGTCAATTGATGGCGTGCCGGGAAGGGAGAGCGGTGCACAGCGGGTTGCTGCTCTCATAAAACTCAAGTAGTTTGCCAGTCAATGTTTTCATTGTTGTTGTTGCTGCTATTGTTGTTGCTTGTGCTGTTGCTGTTGCTTAGCCTGTTTGCATGTTGTGGCACTGCTACACGCCAACCCTAGGGGCGTCAAGGGGTTAAGGTTCAAGTGAGGCACGTGCAAATGCTGTGAGCACGTCGATCGTTTCTGGGCTAGCAAATCGGGCAATCGGGCTTTAATATAATGCGCATTTTAATGTCATTATTTTTGTAAGCTACCCCCCACCCCTCATTCTCCCTCTCTCTCTCGCTTCCTCTCAGTCTTTCTTCTCCCCCCTGTTTCGTTTTCTACCTCTTCGCAGTGCAGAAAAAGCAAAAGTGCAAAAGACGTCGACAAAGCGGCCAATGCAAATTGCGGACATAAAAAAGCAACCTGAAGCAGGTGAAAAGTGGAACAAGGAGGGAGCGGGGGTAAATGTAGAGGAATGGGAAGTGGCATAACAAAGAGAGAAAGCGAGAAACGAGCTATTTTTGTGCGGCACAACACAACAGGAAAGAGCAGGAGCAGCAAAAGGAGGCGAGCCTGCAGCGCAGCTTTTGCCTCCGCTGTCAGACAAAACGACGACGGCATTGTCGCTTTTGTGTTGCATAGTTGACATTGTTGGATTTCCACAAAGGTGCAGGCAACAGGCAGCACTTGATGGTGGGGTGTGCCTGCAGTAGTAGCAGCAGCAGAAGGAGGTGGGGTAACTGTACCAAGCAGGCCACAAGCTCACACACACATATACACACTCACTCACAGAGGAAGGACTCTCTTAGCCGAGATATCAGCACATTTGATTTGGTTTTTGCCACGTATTTGCTTTACACACACACACACACACAGAGAGAATCAGTGTGTGTGTGTTGAATGTGCAACAATAACGCCTTTAGACACTTGCGACTGTTCATCTTCACACCTCATTGGTCGACAGGTGGCGCCACTTGCCACTTGCAAGGCACCAGGCAAGTATACTTTGTTTTTACCTCCCACTCTCGCTCCTCTTTCCCGCTCTTCCTCCTTTCTCTGTCTCTATCTATATCCCTTTGTTGGCATATTTGCTTTGGCTCGAGTTGAACTTTTCGCTCGGTTGACAGCTGCCGCAGTCAACTAACTGTTTAAAGTCAATGTGCATTTATTTATTTATTTCATTGAATCAAGAGAAATTGCAACTTTATAAGAGGATAAATGGTATTAAACTTTATACTATTGGTTAACTTATACAGTAGATATTTAAAGAACACTTTTTATTTGACTTAACATTTATGTGTTTATATATTTTAATATACATATTTTCTAATCCAGGCCGTTGCCTCTTTAATATTAAGCATACTCCATAAACGATAGTTATTATAATAAAATATACTTAACAGCAATAGAAACAAGCACGAAAGCTACAGTCGAGTGTGCTTTTACTGTGATACGTGTATATCCGCTACCGTATTAAAGCGTATTTTGTGTTGTATACTTTAGAGACTGGTTTGGAAATCAGAAATTCTTAAAATTATTTCTTAAATAACTTTTATGTTAAGCATCCGATCGCAATTTCGCTTGCAGTTCGGTTTTTATTTATTTATGGGGCGGGTTATATTCAAATTTTAGCCCTAGCTAGAGAAGTAGGTCTTCAAACGGACAGTTCTTCCCCATACATATATTATACTTTCCAAACTAATTAGTTAGCAACATTTAAGTATTACATGTTCATGAGTGTTGCAAATCCATTAACATTGCTTAACTTTTCAAAACTTTCATAATAATCGACTAGTCGAAGGGAAAAAAAAGAAGAAAACTACTTGTGCTTTATGTTGTTCATTTAAAGCGTTTTTACAAACTAAGCAAAACTTTGCTGTAGTATTTTTTGTTTTTTATTTTTGTTGTGCTTTTTGGCGGCGTTTTCCAACACTTTGCTGCCATGCACACAAATTGGGGACAAGTTTATTTTTTGTCAGCTCCTTTTCGCAGTCATGTGACCAGCACTTAAAGCACACGTCGCATCCCAAGACCGCGCTACCCTCTCTGCTTCTTCTTCAGCCCTGGCTCCCCATCGCGACCTACGCGTTGTGCATGCCGGTCTGTCGCTTGGTTTGCATTTTGTGTTTGACGCTCTAACTAAGTACTTGACTGGACTGGGACGGAGGTGCAGGAGAGAGGAGGCTGCTTGGCTGTGCATAGTGCACCCTGGATGCAAACTTTCCAATTGTTAAAACTTTGCACTTGAGCGATTTTTGTGTAGCATATTTTTTGGCATATTTGCGCGCTCGCATGTACCAAGCACTTTGCAAAGAAAACTTTTCAATGTGGTAAACACGCACACTCTCATACACATCCACACAAACACACACATTGCCGCAGACACAACTATTAAAAGCCAGCAGCAGCAGCAGCAGCCAAAAGAAAAATGCATAAATAATGTAGGCAAGGCGAAGTAGCAGAGCAAAATCTGCAAGCGAAAGCGAGTCCGACAACAGCAGCAACAACAACAAGAACAACAGTAACGGCAATAAGAAATGTGAGCTGTCCATTGCCGATGACTACAACGAATATTTGATGCCCTAACGGAAGTACTTATTGCTTTTGAGCACTGCTCCGCTTGAACTGGTTGAGAATTCTAAACGAAGTTATTAAATTACTGTAGAGTCGCAAGCTTAGCTCTCCTCTCTAACCTTAAACTACTTCGTTGTACATAGTGTCATGCTGTAGCTAATGTACCCACTTTAATGCGTGCACATACCCTGCGAAAAGAAAAAGGACACCGTCTGTGTCAAGTTGACAGTTTTTCCTTTTGGTTGCTGCAAGTTCTTTTCCACACATTATGAAAAACTTTCCTCTAGCGCGCGCTGATAAACGTTGCCTGCACCCACACATCAAGTCTGCATGCGTTTGTGTGTGTGTCTGTGTGTCTAAGTCAACACCAACAGGCGCCCAACGTGGGGATGCGCGAGTACATTAGGCAAATGCTTGGCTTATGCCGGGGAAGTTTCGCCTCGTTTCAGACTTGAGGTTTACTGCGTCTGCTTGTGTTTTTTTTTTCTAGTTTTCTTTTTTTCTCTCTCTCTCTCTGTGTTTTTTAGTCTCCTTTTTGGCGGGCGGTTTGCGTGTTCGCAGCGCATTTTGAGCTACCTTCGCCAAGTTGTTCGCTGTCATGTTACGGCAATTTTACGCCCTCGCCATTTCAGGGGCAACAACAACAGCAACGCCAAAAAGGATCTCACGACTACAATGTTAAAATGTCAAAGCAATTCCAGAAAAAACAAAAAGTAAAAGAAGAAGTTGGGGGGAACCGAGAAAACAACTTTGGTTTCATTTTTTGCAGCATTTTCCACTGCGTGCGGCTTTAATGGTGGACCTCGAACCTTGCGTTGACCAGTTGCAGTCGCTGCAAAAGCCGCAAACACGCGTTCCGTTTCCAGTTTCCCTTGCATTCCGCTTACGTCACCCTCTCTGCCTGCCTTATGGCATATTTTCGAGCTGCATTTGCAGAAATTGATGCTACAGTTTCGTCTGTAGAGCGAAGAGAACGAACGAAGGCCTAAGCAAATTTTCCCATTTTCCTATGTAAATATGTGTGTGTGTGTATGTATGTGTGTGTGGCCTGTAGAGTGGAAAACCTGAAAACTAGAAACCTGAAAAACTGAAAACCATTTGCCATTGAGTGCATTAATTTGAAATTATGCCGAGCTGCGCAAATATCGCACACAGAGACCATGGGCAACTTTTCAAGTGTGCAGGCCTGGCATGCTGCCCTGGACTAGTAGGTATGGGAGGCCCATAGAGGAGGTTCCTGTTTGATACTTACTTGCTCGGGTTGCCACTTGAGTTGAGTTCAAGTTTTGTTTGGTTTGCTTTAAGCATGAGAATAATGCGGGCATGTTCAGCTAACTTGTTCACAGCGAGTTCAGTTGAGTTGGAGCGATTGTTGTCCTTAAGTTAAGATTTTTTTTCTATTTAATTATCTTTTTGATAGTGAAATGTTTCGAAATATAACTGTTTATTTGTTGCAACACATTTATATCGATATTTAATAAAGACTCCTTGTGTCTGCATAAGTTTGAAATCAATACCACAGATAGTTACTACAATAGTTATAGACTTCTTTGATCGTTTTCATAAATTATTTCTTGAGAATGTTTGATTTAAGTATAACTATATTATTTTTTATATACTTTATATATAATATCTAACTCCTCTGTATAAATTTTCCTTTCTCATTCAATCAATTAGTTTCGATTACCCTATAATATTCCGCGGTTAATTCTAAACAGTTCTATTTCCCTTGAACAGAAATCATTCCATTTCGCGCCTGTCTCTTTCAGTCTCTGTTACCATGTCCGTTAAGCTCATTATACGCCAATTTATAACCCTAATCAGACCACAGCAAGAACAACAATAGGTAGAAAGCAAAAAAATATAAATGACATTCAATTAAAAACTTAAATGGCGCTCTCTGCTGAACAAGTGTCAATAGCAAGAGTGCCTAAGCGAGTTGACTAATTACAGGGCATAACAGGCACGAAAGCCAGAAAGAGGCAGCATGAAAGAGAGCAAGAGAGAAAAAGAGAGAGAAGTGTAGTTAAACGAACATAGATATGAAAGCAATGCAAGTCAATTAGAGCCGTTGTCAATAACAGAGAAATACGTTTAAAAAACGGACTAAAAAAAGAGAGTGTTAAATAGTTGAAGGCTTTAAATGTCAGTTCATTTAAAAATTAACAGCGTGAGCGAGACAGCAATAGCTGAGAGTTGAGCAGGAGAAGTAAAACAGTTACAACTGTCAGGGAAAGGAGCCAAGTTAAGTAAAATGGACTTAAAGTTTTAACAAGCACACCCGAGTGTCTGGCAAGAGGGGCTCCAAGGAGGCATGGCTGAGCGAAGGGAAGACATGGCAAGGCGCTAAGCCCCTTTTTGTAGAAGTATCAGCCCGGGGGCGGTGACAGGAGGGGCGCAGAGAGGGGCTCTGTTGCTTCTTGCTATTTACTTATTTTGTTTGCATTTACTTAAATCGGATGAAAGGATTTGCTGCTTAGTGCGCGACTTTGTTTTGCCATGCCCCCTATACATCCCTACTTCCGCCCCCTCGTCGCCCCTAGCATCATCTACAGCCCCTGGCAGAAAATTTTAAATGAACTTTTGTCGAGAAACGTGCAAAACTGTAAGCTCTGCGCATTGTATGTGGGGAGCAACATTTGAATCGAGTGTGTCGCCTAACAAAATTGGCATCGGCTACAGATTTATGGGCATGTGTGTAACAGATACGCCAGCTCTCAATAACAGTGGTCCCCTACTCCCCCCGAGGCAGCCTGTTATCAGCTGTCACCAAGGCAACAAACAGCCAAAGGCACAGAAAGAAAATAAATAAATGTAAAAAAGGGATCGCTCAGCCGCTTATAATAATGACAAAGGCACAAATCACAGTCTGCGTGTGTGTGTGCGGGTGTGTGTATTGTGCGTGCTGCTTATTTGTAAAATCCTTTTTATGTAAATAAATTCTGCAAGTCCATTTTCAACATATTTATGCGCCATTTTACACACCAGGACCAACTTACGAACCCAATTCACTCGACCGTCTGCAGACATTTCGTTTGCTGTCTCTTTCACTCTACCTCCCTTTTTCTGTAAATCCCATTAAGAGCGAATCTTTACCCAAATAAGAAAAATGAGCTTTCAGCGCATTAGAAAAGAAAATAATCAGCCCAAAAACCAACAACCAAACCAAGAGACCGACCAGCAACAACAACAACAACAATGTAGGACAATAGCAAAGTGTAAGGTAAATTTACTGTTGACATTTCATTTTGTTCATGGAATTTGTCTGCCGGTTTTCTTTGCCTTTCTTTGCTTTTTTTCTATCGCCTTTTTTCTAAACTTTGTTGGTTTGCTCTTTATTATTGTGCTTTGCACCCACTTTGAGTTCAGTTTGTTGTTCCTGTTGTTGCAGCGGAAATACTGAAGTGTTGTTTGGGTCAATGACGAAAAAACGAAGCACTACAAATATGACAGTTTCTCTCGTTGGGTGTTAACGGAAATGATTGTCAATGGGAGACAATGGAAGCGGAAGGAAAGTGCTAGATATGAATATGTTCCATGTTTAATAGGGACTTCATTATTATATGGTAAAAGTATAATGTGGAAGTGAATTTTAGGAACATCAACGAATGCTAAAAGAGTATAGAAAGCTTTCAATTCAGCAGATTGCATTATGTTAAAGTTCTTTTCTACATTTGCGATTTGAATAGTTATCTGTTGATCTAAATAGGTGTTCATTAAAATATGAGATGTATCTAAAAAAAGTACATATTATATGTTCGGAAATTATGAAAATATTAACAAAAGTTTAGATAATTCGCGTAAAGAGCAAATACTATAGATTCAGTTAAAGCTCTATATATAAATGTTTATCACGGAAGCAGATTTTCTTTATAATCGATCTTAAATTAGGAAAATTCCTAAAATAAAGCTTCAGTTAAAAATATTTTAAAATATACAAGTGTATTGCATCTTAGGAATCGATCTTGAAAGAAGAAAGAACTAAAATTATTTCAACTTATAGTTTTCAAGTGAAGTATCAACATAATTTCCGCTTGGATTATAGCAAGTTTGCAAGTTAATTAATTCCATTAAGCAAAAAAGGCATTCATTAAAGTTATGTTGAAATAAAAAAGCTTTTCGAAATAGTTTCATTTCTGTATAAATAATTTTAATTTTCGAAATATCCTTAATATTTCAATTTATGTTCACAAGGAAATATCTCTCTTATTTTCTTGTAAAATTATTTATAAAATCTTTTCTACACAAACTAATTTCTGCACGGAAATATCTTTAAAACTTCCGAGATTAAAATAATTCCATTCATAAAACATAAAAGTGTTTTCTCTCAACATTTAGTAAGTAAATATAATGAATACTTGATAACTTAATTTAATTATAATACTTCCATATAATTTCCCCAATATTCAGATTAGCTAAATTTGTATAAACTTTTCTTCCCGGTTTGTCGTGGCTGTCTGTCATGTCTGTCTGGCTGTCCGGTTGCTAATTGAAAGCTTCCAGCGGCATTTTGTGACCTTTTGACAGACAGCGTGGAAAAGTTTTCTATGCCTGCTCTGGTTAACTGTTTTTGCCACGCCTACACGCAGTATATCATAGGAAACTGCGCTCTCTTATCAGTCTCCAAATGGAAATTAATATTTAATGTGCGCACATTTTTATGATTTTGTCTGTGTGTGTGTGCGGGTGTGTTTCCCTTTTTGTGTGTGTGTTTGTTTGTATTTGTACTGTGGCTGGGGGTCGTTGGGCTTTGAAATGTTAGACGCTGCTTAAGCCTCATTAATAAATAACGAAGGGCATATTACGGAGCCGGCAGCACAACGAGATGTAAGCGAGAAACTAAAGAAAGAGATGGCAATAGTAGGGGAGAGCAAGAGAGAGAGAGGGAGAGGGAGAGAGAGAATGAAATGGAATTTTGGGTAGGCAACTTTTGCCACTGACATGCGCTCAATATTTTCCATCTTTCAGTTTTTCAATAATAATTTCGCTAGCTGCAGTTTTATTTTTCAAATAGTAGAACGGGGCGTGGGTGGGCGTGGCAGCTGCTTCAGTTCAATAGCAATAGGTGGCAGATAGTGGGCGTGCCGGACGTGAAAGAGCCACACGGCAGCGGGCACATTGATAAGCCAAGAAACTTTTGCCAGCCTGCAGAAGTCCCCTGAGAGGGAGAGGGGACAGAGACAGAGGGTATAGAGTAAGATAGAGAAGGGTGAGAGGGAGGGGGAGAATGAGTGTGATGCGTGTGTTTTTGTTGTTTTTTGGACAACTGGGAATCTGGCTTTGGGTCTGGTCGCAGCTTAAACGCAGACAAGCAAAACTTTTTGGCCGCAAAACTTTTAACTGGTTGGTCGTCATACTTGTTGCCCCGCCACCCAGTTCTGTCTGTGTGTGTCTATGTGACTGTGTGTGAACAGGCCTTGCAAGCAGCTGCTAAGACAAACATAAATTATATGCCATTGTCCAATGGAGCGCGTCCGGGACCACAAAGTTGCCTCTAATGATGCCACATTCAGACGTCTATGGGGCCAAGCGGCATAAATTAGCCAAAAGCACACACACACACGCACAGACAAAGACTCTCTCTCACACAAATACACACACATGGAAGGAGAGCTGCCGAACGTCGCTAGGTGGCGCTCTAGTTCAGCTCAAATTAAATGTTAATTTCATGCCATCATAATCACCGACGTCGCACAACCAACCAACACACACATGACCTCATTAAGGCCAACCGCTGGCCAACGAAACCGACAACAACAACAAGAACTGCTGCGAGAACAACAACAATCAGAAATAAGTTGGATTTGTAAAGATTAAGTGAGTGCACGACTTGAGAATATCCAGTGAAAGTTGCGAGTACAACCGTTTTCGGAGTATGCCAAATGTTGGCAACAAATGTCGCTTAGTCTATCATGCAACAGTTCTTGGATGGCTTCAAAAAATAGCTATCTAATATTATATAAACATATTGTTTAGAAATTCTAACTACCCCATGGTCACACACACGGTTTCACAGGTAAAGCAGCACGAACAATAGCCGTGAACCATATAATAAAAGGCAACAAGGAACCACAGAGCGAGCGCACGTTGGACCAACCACATATATAGACTGCGATGGTCTCTTGCAATGGTTGGCCAGGTGAGCACAGAGCAGGGAGGGGAATGGAAAGGGGGGCTGCCACACTGGGCGGAGTTCTGTGCCGCAGTCGCTCGCCACGCTTTGCAAATAAACTGTAAAAATGTTTACCGACAATTTTCTACACAATTTTACGCGGCAAAGTCGCGTCGAGCAGTCGCAGCACGGCGCGAAGGTTGGGAATTTTAGCAAATTAGGGTGCGCATGAGGTCATATTAATGTGGTTAATTACAATAATTAGAAATTTAATTAAGGTGTGTGTGTGTTTGTTTGTTTGTTGCTCACCCCGTGTGTTGTGTGTGCGAACACTAAAAATCGAATTTACATGTTAAAAAGCTGTAAAAGAAATTCTACGCCACATGCCATAAATACAAAACAATATAATTTGTATTATATGTTCTTTCAGGACTCTCTTAGGGTCCGATGAAGTGGCAAAAGCAGAACCAAAGCCAGTCCAGCAAACTTAGTTGGCAACGCGACAAACACTAACTGAGTTGTTGTGGTTAATGGGTTGTAGGTTCCGTTTTAGTTCCCCTTCCTTGCTCTACCATTCCCCATTTTTTCCGGGCTGTAAAAGGAATTAGAACTATGCAAATGGTATTTTTGAGGGTTGGGGCAGGAAAGGACCCCAAGCTAATGATGATAAATTTTCATATAGTTGTTGTGGGGGGGACTATTTGTTGTTGTTTGGTCAAAGGGTTCAGTGCTGGAGTTAAGCGCCTGGGTAGGGTTGCCACAGAGAGATAATGTTTCGCTTTGGATGTGTGAAGCAGGTTAAGGATTAGCAAATAAGTTGAAAATATAATGAATTCATATAGAAAATGATTATAAATGGGTTGGTTGAAAAGGTTGAGTACATACCAAAATATAATATATGAGAAAAATATTAAATTCGTTATTAAATGTTTTACTTTTTACTTATAATATTAATATTCTTATATATTGTATTATGTTTGTGCTTATTATCCGATAAGGTTTGTAGATACACAAATATAGTAATAATTTATGTGTGTGCCGAAGAAGTAAGTTGTCACATAAATATTTCGCTTCAAATTGCGTTGGCGGTGGGCGTGGCATACCGAATTGGAATGATAGTTTATCTGTGTATGGTGTACTGGAAAGTACATGTTAAATTTCATATCTCTAACCTTAATTGTTATCAAGATATAGACGGTCATACAGATAGACAGACAGATTTGGCCAAATTGACTCGGCTATTGATGTTATCTTAGGTATACACACTTGGTATGCCTTCTTCTGTCCTTTTCTCCCAGTCTCATACATATTTGCACAGGTGAACCCCTTTTAGCACAGGCTATTAATATTTAATCATTTACTCCCATTTTGCTATATTTCTAATACTTTGAAAGTCTTTCTTCGTAGTCATTAGATACCCGAGAACCCCCAAATTAAATCGCATTTTATTGCCCATTTTTACTGCTATTTCTAGTACATCCCTGCTAAATTAAATCAACCTTTCCACAATACCCTTATATTACTGTTATTCAAATGTTATTCAGCCATTCGCCGAGCGAAATCCATTTATTTATCCGCTCAATTATGGCTGCGAATCGGTTGGTCTAGTCGTATATCATATGGCCCAAGACCCCTTCAATTATTTCCCCAACATTTGCCATACCAATTTCTGTAGCTGGTTGCATGAGAATGCGTCTGTGTGTGTGTGTGTGTGTGAGTGTGTTTGCCATTTTATGGCCTTGGCTTGGACGGAAATGAACATTGGGCGCCAAAAACGTGCGTTTAATTAGAGTTTTTACATGTCATTGATTTCACCACAAGAGCTAAAACACAAATAAACCGAAATATATTGCGGGAATACCCCTTGCCTGCCACCCCTTCTCATCCAAGAGCGTGGCATGCCACGCATAGCTGAAATTTTTATGTGCAATTTGATTTGTTTTGCGCACTTTTCTTGCTGCTGTTTAGTTTATTATGTAATGAATATTTGTGCAGGCATGTGCCTAGACGCCTTGGAGGGGGGCGTGGCAGGCAGCTCGGCTATGGTACATGGATTTAATTTGCGTATGAAAAATTCCTTTGGAGCAGCAGCAGCAGCAGACGAAAGCCAAAGCAAAAGCAAAAACAATTCCCCAAACGAGTCGTGGAGAGTTCTGACTCGTTTCTCCTTGTTCTCCTTGTTCTCCTTGTTGTTTGGCTGTTCGTTTTGTTGTTTAGAGGATATGCATAAGAATGCCTTGCATTTCCGTTTCAGTTGGCAACGTTGTTGTTGTTGTTGTTGTTGTTGCTGTGATTTCCTATTTGGCTGCAAGCTCCTTTTGCCAGTGGCAAGTGGCAGCATAGCGCTGCGCTGTGTTCTGTCCTGTGCTGCGAGCGAGAGTTGATTTTACGCTTTGAGCAAAGTTTCGTTGCATATTTTAAGGCTGTTATGCCCCGACAACAATAACAACAACAACTGCAACTCCAACTACGACTACGTAAAACAATCAACTGCGATTTGTTGTAGAGCAATTGCAAAATTATGCAGCAGCGCACCACAGTGCCACAACACACGCCCCACTGTACCGCCTTCTTCCTTCTGGTTTCTCTCCTTCGCGCCCAGCATATTTCTCGTGCGCGCTAGGCGTTTGTCAGTGCAACTGTCAGACAAACAGACGTTGGCACAGACAGACAGACACTTGGGCATTTGAAATAATTTGATGTTTTTCATATTTATTAAATTCACCCTATGCCAATGGAAGGTGAAGCCAAGACTAAATCATACCCTGTAATGAGCACAGAGTAGTGCCTCAATATCAGCTAAATTCCTCTTGAATAAAGATTAGTGTCGGTTTTATTCCTCTTTGAAGACCCTTTACCTGCATTAGGTTTACCAGTATTTACATACCAAATTTGATAACTCTAGATAATCCAGTTGCAGTGATCCGAAGCTTATCCTGATACAAACATGCAGATTATTAGCAAATTTACAGTTCTTCCATCTTTTTTTGCTCTATGAAGAAACATGTATAATAAACCGCAGATACAGCATCAATTTCATTTGCTAGCCCGAAGAGAAGATTAAACAATTTCTGTTTCGACTTTTACTCCTCTTTTTAAGTAGCTGCCTTAAGTTTAGAAGTCACTTAAGTTGCATTAGGTTTATTAGCAAAGTTACAGTTACAGAGATCCAAAGGGCTATGCATATTTCCTCGAGCTCGCTGGTTTACTCTAGATAACCATGCAATAATTAATATCATTGGTTATCATGCCTTAGTTTAGGAGTAATAACTTTTACTCCTCTTTTACCGTAGATATCTTAAGATTCAAATACTCTCCAACTGCATTTGGTTTCTTCAGCATCTACATACCAAATTTGGCAACCCCAGCACCTTCAGTTAAGGAGATCCTAAGGTTTATGCAGATATATGCATATTTCTTCAAGCTCACAGTTTCCCCCAGCTCTTGTACTTCTGCAAACTGTACATGCTGCCTGCTCAAGCATTTGCCAGGTGTACAGGGTACAAACAATAGACAAACTGCCGGCAAATCAATTACACCTACCACTCAACAGCTAAAACACACACACACACACACACTCGCTCTTCACACCCTTTTCGCTGTAGGCGTTTCTATTTGTGTGTTTGTCTGTTTGTGTGCGCGACGAGAGTTCGTTGTCCGTTTGTGCAGTTTGCATGTTCAGATTCGTATCTTTAATTAGAGCACGGCTTGAATTGATGACGGCTCCAAGTCGACGGCTTGTTTGTAGCCCATCATCAGGTAATTACCTGGCAGGAAATGCATATCCTTTTTAGTCGAGCAGCCGAGCCAGCAATACGGCAGGTTCTCATTCGCTCGATTTGTTAGTGACTGTTGGGCTCGTCCCCCATTCTTCGCTCTCCCCTGCGCCTTCTACTACGACTACCCATCATCATCATAATCAGGCATCAGCTGGTGCTGCTGCTGCGGCTGCTGCTCGACTTGTTTAGGGTCGCATCAAGAGGCAACATGTCAACCTCAAAAACCGCAAAGTTGGCAAACAACTTTCGAGCGAGAAACGAAAAGAAAAAGCAAAATTTTCGGGGGCTCAGCTTCTTCGATTGAAAATCAACGCACAAACACACGAGGAAGCACACACACACACAGAGATATACCATGTGCGCATACACATTTATTTGGCGTTGTGAAATTTAATAAAAGCCGCACAGTGGGCTGCAACTGATTGAGAAATGCCAGAAATTTGACATGGGTTTTCAGCATGTGCTGGACGGAGGAGGGGAAGAAGACGGAGCTACGTTGCCCTTTTCGTACCAGCAATTTTATGTCATCAAATTGATTTTTGCTTAGCTTTTGTTTGTCTTCCAATTGAATTGAATTTTTTTGCTGGGGGTAAAGCGAAAGCAATGGGAAAACTAAAAACTAAGTCTGAATGTTTGCCAACTTTAGCCTTATTTACAACATTTTCAGGCCATAAAATATTTCAATTACAAACGCTACTTCACGGAACTTTTCGTTTTGCGTTTCAATGTGCAACATTTGTTGGCAATTTCCAAAAATGTTTAGGGTCAACTTTTCTTTTTGTGCCCGTTTTCAATTTTCACTCTTGATAAGCATAAAAATCATTGAGTTTTGGCTTTAAATTTTTATGTAAACAACAATCTGGCATACACACACACAAACACACGCAGACACACCTCTCACTCACACTGTCGACCACAATTTGCTGAGCCACTCAGGCAGTCACTTCAATGTCAAGCATCAGAGCCTGGGAAAAACAGCTAAGCTCATCAGCATATCAATGGATGCCAGTGATTTTCTTCGTTTTTTCCTCCTCTTCCTACTTTGGTCTCTCCCTCTCTTTGGGTTTTAATTACAAAGGCGTCTGCTGTGTGGTGCTTGTTAGCTGGCACTGGTGTTGTTGTTGTTGTTGTTATTGCGGCATTTCTAATTTTCCGCTAGACAAATTTTATATGACTGAATTATGATATGAACCGTGGCCGAGCCAGGTCCAAGCGCTTTCATAATTTAAAACTTTAAACGTTTTTTCAACTAATTGTATACCCAGTAGATTGTACGAAAGAAGGATAGTCTAGATTTGTGTAGTAAAGCAGTTTAACATATTTGAAGGCTAAAATATGTTTATAAACTTTAAAAACAGTACGATCTTGTGGTTATTAGGATTAGTGTTTTGAAATTTAGCAAGTGTATTCATCAAGTACTAAACTAAAGCAAAGTAAATAAAAAGTCTAGTATCACCCAAGAAAGAATTAATAAGTCTTAGTTTATTAGGATCAAATATAAAATTTGTATATAAATAATATTTATCATAATCTTAAGTTATTTTAGAAATAGTTTTATTGAGCGTATTGACTTCGACGCCCTGAAGTATGTAATACAAATTGTGATACACCATTTCTATTGTAAGAATTATAGCGGATATAAAGGTAGCGAGAAGCGCTTGCTTTACTTGTTTGTTCAATGATTCCTCTTTATAGAATTATATACAGGGTATACCCTATTTGAGCATGCTAGGCGCTAACTTAACTCACTTGTTTTTTATGGTTTTCACTGTACTTTTTTTAATTAAGCTCGACGTTTAAAGCTGACAACAGAAATCAGAAGTTTGTAGTCCGCAAAATTATGCTAAGCATATGCCGAGCACAGGCAGAGAGCCTAGTGAAGGTGGAGGCGCTGGCACTGGCACTGGCAGAGGCAGAGTGGCACAGGATGATGCTTGGTAATGACAAGGACCTTCAGCTTGAGCTTAAGAATTGCCAGCAAAGCCAGCGAGCCAAAAAGGACAACAAGCTTTATTAATGTTTTATGTGTATTGTGTGCTGCATACCAAGTAGGCAGCAAAACGTGACTGGGGTGGGAGGGAGTTGAGAGGTGTGTGTGGGGAGTCCTGACAATGTCCTGACAATGTCAATTGAAAATGTTTGTTGGACAGGGTCCTGGAGCTGGTACTGGGTTCTGAGACTGTGGAACTGGGCAGGGCAGTCAGTCATTGAGTCAATAAGTGAGGCTAAATAAAACTAATTAGTTCCAATGAGCAAACACGACGGCGACGACGACGAGCACCTGGCGCAGAGTGCAGCGACCAAGACAGGCATTTTTAATTAAATAGGGTGGGGGTGTGGTGCTGTAGTGGGAGGAGTGAAGAAGAACAATAAAACAAAGGAGGCACAAAAAAGCATGCAATGAATGGCACTGCAATTAAAATTCAAATAACATGCAAGGCGCAAAACAACTTGAAAAGTGCCAGACAATTTCAAGAAAACCGCCGAAAAACACAGACACACACAAACACACGTGCCATGAATCACACACACACACACTGGCACAGTCATAGCAAATGTAATAAAGCTTTGCTCGGCATCCATTTCAGCACTCGCATGTAGCATACTTTTGCGGGCTCGCCTCGTAGATTGCCAGTCTGGCGAGGAAGAGGAGCAGTGCGCTCTTGCGGTTACCCGCATCCCCTTCTTCTCTTTGTTTCTGCCCCCCTTGGGCGCCTGGCAAACATCATCATATTCATTATTATGACAGTTGTTGTCACAATTAAAACAATAACAAAAACAAAAGTCGTAAGTTTACATGGTAATTAAATATTTTAATATGCCTGCGCGCACACTGGCTCCATCTTTCTCACGCTCTCCCTCTCTCTCTCCTTCTTCCCCCTTCTCTCTTTGTTTCTTCGTGTGTATTTCTCATTTTGGGTTTTTGGTTTTGGTGTCTCTGCGGTGAGACTGTGTTTGGGTGCCGGCCCAGCTGCCGAGTTGCCAGCGGCCCGAAGACAGACTGATGCTCCACTCTTGGCGGTCGTAATGGTGGCAACAGTGGTTGCAAATTGCCAGCGAGCAGCTTGCTGGGGCACCCCCACATACATTCTCTTTCTATGTCACTCTCCCTCTTCTTTCTTCTCTCCCTTCCCTGCCAGCTCTCGCTGTAAGCGCAACAGAATTATTGCCATTGTGTAGCAGTTGCTCGCTCAAATTCCTCTTCTTTTTTGACTGCATACACTGCAAACAATTGTGTGTGTATTTGTTGGCCAAAAGTTAAGGTGATTAAGCTGCAAAGCACTGCTGTCTATATATGGTATATATATTACAAACTTAATGTCTTGCTATAACTATATCTTTATTATATCAAGAAAGGCAATCCAATGTAAAGGTAGAGGAATGAATATGTTATTTGGCTTTAGATGTTGACATTCTATACACATGTCTACAATGATCATATATCATATATCTATATATGTATAATATATATATAATATTATTTTAATATACTTATCTCTCCTTCTCTCTCTTCATTATAATGTTATACTGTAAAGTTCTTTTCAATTCTCCAATTGCTTTCACTTCGTCGCTTTCTCAATGTCACCAGTTTACATTATTCTCACAGCCGCAGCTACCGATAACTTTTTTGTAATCGTTATTTTTACTGTTTACAATACTTTCACTCTCCTTACTTCGATTCGCTTTCCCCTTTCAACTCTTCTCAGAACAACTTAATTTGCTCTTACTACCCCCGATTGCTTGCAGTGTAATTTTAATTTTCTAATTGTCAAAGTTATGTGTAGCACTCGCACTGTTTTCTTTTTTCACACACACACCGCACGCACACACATCACAGTCCTTACCACCAACCTTGGCATCTTGTGAGTAATTTTCATCTATTCAACTGTTGCGCAAGTGAAGAGCGACGAAGGAATGGGCAAGTGGAAAGGGGAAGAGCGGAGTGAGGAAGACAGAGGGTCGTTCTAGGTGTTTGAGCTGGCATTGCGCAAGTTATGCGAGGCGTTTAATTACAACTTTATTTTAATATTTTGTGCCATGTGGCATGTCGTTGTTGTCAGCATTTGTCAACTTCATTTCGCGCAATCTACTGCCATCTCTTGCTCACATTCTCTGTCTCTCTCTCTGTCTTCGTCTGCTTCCTTCCTTTCGGTTCCTTCTCCAAGTGGCATTAATTAATTCAATTCAGGGCTGTCATTTCCGCAGCGCTGTCGTCATTTTAATCTGATTTGAGCACGCACTTAGGCGTTATTGAATTTAAACTTATACAGTTATACGAAACCCATATACGATATATACGATGATTGTGTGTATGTTGTGTCTGCTGTGTGTTGTATATTGTGTGTCGTTTATTGTATTGTGTATTGTATATTGCTTATTTCGGTTAAGTAAGACAATTCATTCAATTTGTGGCCACTAAATCAACCATAATAATAACCACAACAAATGGACCAGACTTTGTCCCATTCCGAGCGAGAAAAAGAAATCTATAGAGGAGAATAGAAATGGAAAAAATGGAAACCGAAGGAAGTTGGCGGAAAGGGAAAGGCCGAGCTAAAGAACGTAAAGCAAGCCGCAAATTCAACGCCCAATTTGTGCCGCACTGCTGCTTCCGTTGTCAATAACAATTTACGGCAAAACGGAACAGAATCGAGACCGAGACAGGGAACAGGCCCGACCCCGACGACGATGGCCAGGACAATAATCGAAAACAGCAGCCGGTCAGCAGCAGTAGAAAATATATTTCCTTTTTCTAATATTAATAATCCTGCGTACGCAACGTTCGATGCCATCGAATCTCGATATCGAGCGAGGAGAGCGAGGGAGAGGGGGAACTGCTCTCTGTACCAGGGCAACAAATGAGCTTCGACAGGCGTGGAGTAGGCGCTCCTAATATGTCACTGTTGGTGCCAATAACAATAATAAGCAGCAAAACAAAGCCTAAAAGCTGCCAACCATAAATTCTTAGCTGCTGCTTTGTTATTGTGTCGAAAGCGGGCGGGCAAAGCGAGAGAGAGGCAGGGAAGAACTGGCAAAGCTGCCAAAGACGTTGACAATGTCAGGCTGGGGCTATAAAGGCGCTTTGCAGTGGGCAAGGGGAGGAAGAGGAGGGGCCCGGTGCGATGCGACGACCCTTGCCAATTTCAGTTGCAAAATTTATGAAAAGTTCAATTTATTATGCGACATAATTTTTGCACATAGTTGCTATTGATAATACCCTGTAATTGAGTGTTTAAGCAAGAGGGTATATTGCGAAAATAAGAGAGAAATTGTGTGCAAAATGAAATACTATAGAATATTTTGATTGAGGCAAAACAATTAATTTATTAATTTTTTAAACTCTACTAAGAAATAATTGTTTAAATTTGATTAATTACCTAGGGAATACCACTAATGCGCTGTGCTAAAAGTGGGTTAATTTGTGTGTGTGTGCAATTAAATCAGTTTTTAATGTTGAGCAGATTTTTATTAAGTTTAGTTTATTGTGTAATTGTACTTGTACGTTGTAAATGTGAATGGGGAATGTCCTTAGTTTGTGTCAACACAAAATACTCTAAAAGTAGAAGTTATACTGTTCACTAATAATTCTTTCTCTACTGAACTTAATACTCAAATACAGGGTATAAACGAAATCAATTTTAATCTCTTTGACTGCTTGTGTTGCATTATTTTATATTTTATTTAAAAACTTTATAAATTTTGCTTGAGAATTACTCACACATGAGCAGACGTTGGCATATCAATTTTTATGCCATACGCACATGTATTATTTTAACATTTACATATGCGGCTGTGTGTGTGTGTGCGTGAGTGTCTGTGCTGTATGTGTGTTGGTAACATATGCCATAAATTGCCAGAAGTGGCCTCTCAACTTCGCATGCTTCTGCTTGCCAGGGCTCTCCACTACCTCACCTCTCCTACCCTCACCTCCCTGCCAGTTGGAACAAAAATGCTTTAGCCTTATTGAAATTTTTACTTTTCTTTTGACTTATTCCTGCTTTTTTCTTCGCTCTCCTTTTGCTCTGCTGTTTTTGGTTGTTTATATGCGGGCCAGACAATAACCCACTCGGTATGGCATCAATTTAACATCAATCTATCGAGATGTGCTCACACACACACACACGTACACCCACTCAGACATGCACAGGCACATATCACATATATCTTTTACACCGTTCGATTCGATTCAAGTTGATTTGCATACGAATAATTTTCGTATTTTTTTGCACTGTTTGTTCTCGTTGCTCTTGAAAACATTAGCAAAACGAAGAAGAGCAGAGAGGGAGAAGGTGCTGGAGAAAGAGAGATAAATATAAACGAGGTTGGCATGCTGTTTTGACTTTTACTTCTATTAGTGCAGCTTTTAAAATAGTTTTCCTTTTTCCTAAGTGGAATATTTTAGTTTTGATTGATTTCCATGGAATTTCAAGCTGTGATTCGAGTGTTGACTAATGTGGAACTAAATACATTCAAAAATGATTATTTTCTGTATTGATTCCACCTTCGATTCGCGTACTTCCCCTATCAGTTTGCTAATCGTAATGACCACTCTCTAATTGCGGCGAATGTGAAATCTCATGCCGTACGTCGACTGTCAGTAATAACTGTGGCCAATTTCCATGCTATCTGTGCACGCCGCTCAGTCATTCTGTCTTCTCATCATACTATTGCCCTGATCCTACAATGATAGCGCGCCTTTGGCTATAATTGCTTTGGCTTTTGATATGCTGAATCATGCAAAATAATTTCCAGGCAGAAACGTAACGCAACTTTTTGACAAAATGTCCGTTTGCTCTTGGCTTAACGGAATGACGATATGGTTTTTTTCTTACTCCTCTTCTTTTTCATTATCTTTGCCCAGCTTAGGGGGCAGCAGAAGTTGGGGAAGGGGGAGCTCTGCTCTGTGGTTTTAATTAATGAAGCTGCAATATGACAACAAAGCTTAACTAATTAATTTATTGCCAAGAACAACGCAATCGGCTGCATAAGCCGTGGAAACCATGAAAACAGCTTAGAAAAATTTAAGAGAAAAATAATCTACAAGAAAAAAGAAGAAATCCGTATCAGCTAAAGCATTTGAAAATACTTTTGACATTTGCTGATGAGCAGGAAATCGCCAAAAGAAACGAAGGGACAAAGATATGAAATTTTCAGCTGAATTGCAAGAATAATAAAGAGCGCGGAATAAGAAAATAAAGCAAGAATAAAATTTCTGAAAATTTTTAGAGTATAAACAGAAAGAAAAAATATTTAAAAATTAAAAAAAAAATAGATCAAAAAGTAAAAATAGGAAAAAATGTAGTATTTACGAAAGTTGAACAAATCCGCAAGTAGTAGTAGCAAACATTATTTTCCGCCGCACTAAAACGTGTGCATTCATTTTTATTCTCAAGCTTAACCTGCCTGAGCTCTTCGCTCACTGCTATAAACAATCTACTGCCATAATTAGGCACTATAAGTCCAGCTATAATCTTTACTGTTAACTGAGGCTGCAACTATTTCGTCTTGCCACAATTTCGCTGTACTTGCAACTTTATGCGGCGCACAAACATAACTTGCACTTTCTCTCTTCTCACTTGCGAAATGTCTCCGTTATGTGGCCCGAAGCTGTGCTGAGCCAAGCTGAGCTGTGCGCTTTCACTTGCCAGCCGCACTTTTGATGTCCGTTTTGGCTTGGGACCACGTTACGTATACGTAACAATGCGCGCACATGACCCCTTTTGCTTGACCTCACTTATCTTACTTAGTGGTTTTAGTGCGGCACCGCTCGCCGCTTGCCAAAGCTAACAAAAACATTTATAGACAGTACAACCCGTCACACTGCCCTCCTCCTCTCCCCTCCTTGTCCTCTCTTCACCCGTCAGCAGCCTGATATTTATGTGGGCAGCTGTTGGCATTAGTGGAACTGGCTTTTAAGGCGGCAAATGTTGTGTGCCCCGCATGGCAATAATGTGGGCGCTGTTGTGGCCCCCTACCCACCTAATTCCCCCCTTGTTGCCACTTTTGTTGTTTGGTTACAGGCATTAGATTTCAGACCACAAAAGCTTAGGCTTTCGTCTCTTTTGTCTGTCCGGCAAAGAGTTTTTGCTGCACAGCTGTGTGTGTAGGGAGGGGAGAAGGGGCTTATGTTTTGTGTGTGTGTGTGTGTGCGGGCAATAAACTTGTCACTTGTTATTATCGTCTTAATCGTCTCACTCGCCTTTGGCTTTAATGTGCGCTCTGCTTTTATGTACTGCATATGCTGCCCCGCCCATCGCCTCCCCTCATAATTGCTGTCATTGCAACAGTTGGCTGGGAAATTGATGGAAACTTGCTGATGGTCTTTTTTTCCCCGCCCTTTTTTTTGGTTTACTGGACAACCTGCCGGGCAAAAGTGAGCCTCTGGTGGCATCACATTTATCAAACTGAAAATGTGACTTAATATTTTGCTGCCTGTTTTAAAAACAGAAAAAAAGCGGAAAAATAATGCGTGCCCCTCGTGCCACGTGACAAAGTTGTGCAAATGTCTTTGACTTGTTTCCACTCCTCCTGCGTTGCTGCTCCCCTACTCCCCCACGCGACGACGACGACCTTTATAATCTGGTCGCGCCACGACGCATGCTGCATAATAATAAAGAGGCAAAGTCAAAGCTCTTGACTGGCACAGCGAGCAGCGATTTGAGAAACAATAAAACAAAGAGCAGCTCGACAGCCCTGCACGACCCCGCAGCACAGTCCACCCCTGCTCCCTCTCCTCTGCTAGGCCTGGCATTCAAAGCCAATACTTTACGGCTGGTCGGGGCTGTGCGACAAAAACGGCGTCTAAACATTTTTCTTTTTCCTTCTTTCCCCTTCTTTATTGTGCTGTTTCTGTTGAAATGTAGACATTGTAGATATGATTGTCTGTAAGTTTTGCTCGCTGTGGTATGAGAAATTTACATTCTAAGCCTGTGTAAAATTTTGTTGAGTTTCTCATATGATGATTGATTTGTTGAAGAAAGTTTCTAGTTGAAATAGTTGAAGATTTGGCAAGCAGATCTAGGGGAAGCTGTCATAAATATCTAAGTAGGAATTTAATTGATTTACACATCATTTTTAGGGTAAAAAAGTTATCTAAAAATCTTTAGTTTTTTATCTGTCTTAGATTCTGTGTTTCCTTATTGCAACTTGGTGGCAACTCTTCAATTTCTTGCACAGTATTTCCAGCTTTGCACTCTATCTGCAGAGTTCATTTACAGATCAACTTACTGGAATTGAATTTTGCAAATTATCTTTATATTAAACAAAGGAATGTGAAAATTATGAGCTGTCCGCAGATATAGTGTTTCTTTGCTTTATATGAAAGCTTAACTTTGTGGCAACTCTTCGTATTTATTCACAGTGTTGCCAGCTTTGCAGGCTGCCTCTAAGTTCATGGGAAAAACACATCAGAGAAACGTTTCCTACCAGTAATTTAATAAGGCTACAAGTATAAATAATTTTCAGTTTAAAGAAAAGAATCTGAAGATTGCCAGATATTTTGCTGCTTCTAATTCAAATTCTCACACAGTATTACCAACACTGTAGACTGTCTGCAGTCTTCACTTTTGCAGCATTTAAACAAAGTTTTATTTGTTGAAATTGTTTGCCTTGTTTGGAGTCTGCTTCTTCTGCCTTGTCTCTTAGCTTGGCGAGTGCTTAAGCAGAGTGTTGCCACTCTGTAAGTAATTTCAGCTATTTATCAAGCTATGACAATGCGGATTTGAAGGCTCACTCGCACACACACACACTGACACACAGAGAGAAACAGAGAGTGACACTCACACCACACCTTAAATCTGGGAAACTTCACATTGAAAGCGCACTTAAAAGCGCCCCCTACAGTTGCCACAGGGCTTACCAAAAACCTCAGCCCCCCGTTGACTCCACGCCCACTAACTGCCACGCCTCTGGCTTTGTTAGCTGTTACCTGTTAGCAGTTTTCTTGCATTGTTTTTGCCGCTGCCGCTGCTGCTGCTGCTGCTGCTGCTGCTGGGCGCGACTTAAGTGTTGCCTGTTTACCTTTGTACACATTTAGCTGGCAGTTGTTGCTGCTGTTGTTGTTGCTGTTGCCAAGTGCTAGACAAGTTTCTTTTCTTTTAGCCATTAGCCAGCAGGCATCAGTCTGGCCAGGGCAGGCAACTGGCCAAAGCTTTAGCCAGCTTATAAATAACACAAATTAAACAAAACAGCCCCCGAAAAAAGAGAAGAAAACACAAGAAAAATGAAACTTTGATGCGAACAAAAAGTTTTAGCATGATCATCAATATATATAATACATATATGTATGTGTGTGTATATATATTTGTATACACATGTATAAGCTCAATATAATTTCTGTCAAAAGTTGAAACTAATAAAAGCCAAAAGACTGAGGCGTCGGGCTCTTAATGCTAATAATAATAAAACTTTTCAAACTCTACGCAAACTTTCAGCATTGTCTCGCAGCAGGAGAGAGTGAGAGAGAGAGAGAGAGGTAGGGGGTTGTGGGGGGACGGTCATGTTATTGGCTGCATCAGGTTGACAGTGGGCAGCAGTTGGGTAGCCTCGCTTAGTCGTGGTACACGCATCAAATACATATCATAAATATTATGACAGGCTCAATAAAATATCAAAGCCTGCTTACAGGCGCCTTTACGTGCGTACCAGATGAAAACAAAGCAGTGATGGGAAGGGGAGGGGGTCTGGTGGTGGGTAGGTATTGCCAATTTGGCAAGTGTCTACACAGTTTATGAAACTGCCAGGTTGTCTACAAGATGCCAGGCTCCCTCTCCCTCCCTCTTTCAGCATGCACAGGCAATCATAAATTGCCTAGGCAGAGGAAAACCAGAGGCATAGGCCTAGAGTCGAGCAAGGGGAAGTGGCATGTGGCACGTGTGTTGCGTCTCATAAAGTTTGCGGCATTTTAAGCCGTAGCCCGGCTTAGGGCATAATCCGGCATGGAGAAATAATGAATGTTTGGCCCAATGTGCCTGGACGTCTTTGCGTGTATCTGCTAAAAAACAGATAGATCGACAGACACACACACACGTACACACTGTGATTTTCTAGGTATCCGTGTGTGGGTGTGTGTGTGTGAACAAATCCCCATTTAATAGAACAGGCGTGAGGCTAAAATTTTTGCAAAAATATGCTGCGGCTTATAAAATGCTGCCAACCGACCGCAAACTCAAATAGTTTCAGACCCCAGTTGAGTCCTCAACACTCTGCGTCCCTCCTCTCAGCATCCAACTCTGTCCCACCCACACCCTTGGCCCTGCCACAGCAGCAACCGCAGTCGAGTCAACTTTGCTGTCCTTAAGGCAACTTGAACTACATCTACTTTCTCTTTCAGCTTCTCCCACTTCTCTCCCTCTCTCTCTCTGGACTTTTTTGGCCGCACTTTACATTATGCCAGCAGCAAAAACTAATTATATTAAAATGTCATGTAAAATTTTCGTGTGTTGGCAACGGTCAGTAATAGTTGTCAGCCCCAAGTTGACAGAGCCAGCCTGTGTATGTGTGTGTGTGTTTTTGGACCATTTAACGCTGAGTTTGCCAAGTCATTTTCGAGTTAGATTTTTACTCGCCAAAAATTCTAGAGAGTTGCCATGCAAATTATGTTGAAGCTGTTGGAATTTTACATATTTTAACTTAAGGTAATTGGGGCAATGGAATTTTCAATTGAGTTGGCAACACCTTGAAGAATACTTGCGGTTAATTAGAGAATTTTCAAAATACATTTAATTGACTGCCATAAAGAGTTGTTCATTCTGTTTAAAGTGGAGACACAAATTCCATTTTAATTTAACCCTTTTAAAAAGTTCTATGGGAAAATAATTTAAATATTTAAAAGGCACAACTCCATGAAAATAACAAACTATATAGTAAATAAAATACTTAAAGTCAACAAATGAAGAAATATTTGATAAGATAAGGATTAGTAAAAAGATTTTACAGTCAAAATTGAATACTTAAATTAACAACAACAACAAATTAAATAACCATAAGCTTTTCCAAAAATAGAATTGATATCGATCCCCTGTAAAACCCTCGATAACATTTAAAGCTCTACCTTTGCTGGCAATCCCAACCCGACTTAACAAATGATAATTTTTTAATTCACGACACACTTTGTTACGTCAATCTCCATCTCTACTTCATTCTCTGGCATCCTGGGTCGCAGGGACTTATTGACTTGCAGATTGTGTGGTGGCTGGGTTAAATTGACATTTGTTATGGCCCGACAGTTGACAGCTGATTGAGAGATCTGTAAAATAGGACAAAACTTGCCTGTGCTTGCTTAATGGTTTACCTTTTTATCGGTTCATTTAGCTGAAGCCAAATGTGAAGGGTCACTGCGTACACAACACAAGCACAGCTGCTGACGTCTAAGGGCCCCGGATACGAGACCATCTCGAAACGTATGCTAATATTATCCCCACACTAATACCTTAAGAACTCAGCCCTCAGTCGCAGCTTCAGTCAGGTCGAGACCAAATGGTCACACTTTTAATTTTGATTAATGATGGCCAAGTAGCCCACATCATTTATATGCCCGAGCGAGCAGGGAAACCTGTCGCTAGGCCCGAGACTAACTTCCCCTCTCCCAAAATAAAAAAAAGAAGAACCCCAGAAAACACTCACAAACTTTATCCAGCATCTTTTCGTTTATCGATTTCACGATTTGATGAATTGTTTAATGGGATTTCGTTGACACTTTTTCCTGTTGTTTTGGCCAAATCAAACCCCGATTCTCCCATCCCTCTATATCTCTTCAGCCTATATACTTTGCTGGCAGTTCCGCTGGCTATTTTGTTGTGCAATTTAATTAAAATTTAACATTGCATACTCGGGTTGCCCGTAGACTGTATAATCAGTGCCTTTTGTTCGGTCGAGCGAAGCTCTCTCTCTCTCGCTCAGTTCTCAGTTCTTTGGGTTCTCGACTTGCGTAAACTTTATTTTTATTACTCTTTCAAGTAACATTAAAATTTAGTTGCATACGGCAGAGCTGCAACGCCTGGCTTCGCCCATAAAAACTGTAGTGTAAAACAAGCTGAAATGCAGCGAGGTATTTGTGACTGGCAGATATTCTGTAATTAATTTGGAAATTTCTTTGGCTTAGTGAATGATATAGTTTCAAGTTTATGAGATGTCTAGGATGGTTTGTACCAAATTTTCTTATTGTACAGTTTCTATTTTCAGAGATCTGCGCACTTTAGTAGAACAGTTTCGAATTAATATGCTATCAGGAAATATGACAACGAAACTTTCTGATTGTGTTTCTCCAACTTCCACAGATCTTCGCATTTCATTAGAACAGTGGCGAATTTATATGATATCAGAGAATATGTTTACCAAATTTGATAATTATAATTCTTCTACTTCCAGAGATCTGCGCACTTTAGTAGGTCAGTTTTAGATGTAAATGCAGTAACTGCTTTTCCTATCCACCATTGTTCTTTCCTTTGTGATCTTTGTATGCAGCTTGCAGCTAGTCATTATACCAGGGTATATCCATACAGCACTCTATATTTTATTTGCAGTGCAGCAGTCCAGGAACCAGACCCGTTGAGAGTGAGCGGGAGGCCAGGCGAGGCGTTCTGTTTCTTAGACTCAGCAGATTTAGCAATTCTATGCCAAAGTTGCTGCATTAAAAATACACAACGCTGCGCAAGGGCTGTAGGAGAGGATGCTGGTGGGTTTGGGTAGACAAGGCAGGGCAGCATATCGACTGCGTCCAACAGAGTTGCAATTTTGCACTCACTGTGAGGAGGAAACTGAGGAAGGGAAAGAGAATGAGGAAGCAGCAGAAGTGTTGGGTAGCAAAATGCAATGAATCGTTAAATTTAGCATCGTATTTCAATGCAATTCAGTAAAACGAAATGCTGCTGATGCTGACAGGTGAATTGCTGCTGTCAGTCAGCCGCATGACAGTAGAGTGAGAGAGAGTGCGAGAATGAGCGAGTGGGCAAGAGGAGGCCAGTTGTCGCACTCTTCTTCCAAAAAGGGACACTTTTACTGGATTTCGCTCATCTTTTGCGAACCTACTTTTGCAGTTGATAGTTTTGTTGGAACGATTTGTTGAAGGCACACACATAGACACGGACACACGCTCACTCAGCTTACCGCACTTCCAGCCACTCGCCCTTCCCTGCACGCCCCCGACTATTTGCAGCTCAAGCTTTTTTCCCCCTATTACATCAGCGTTTCTAACCCTAAAATGTTGGAAATTTTCTGCACAACTTCCGTCCGCACTTTGCACTTATTAAAAACTCGTACAGATGAAATAGAAAAACCTTGCCCGAGGGATGACGTGGGCGTGCAGGGGGGCGGGGCAAGGAGTGCTAGAGAGTAATGGCATAAATTACCAGGCCTAAAAAACATTTGCAGGCCTAACTTTCTCAACTCTAGGGTTAGAGGGTAATAAAAAACAGCTGCATACTTTACGGCATAGAGCATATGCTGATTTTATATGCCCCGCTATGTTCCCCTCCTCCTCCAGGGCGCCACAGTTTCACCGTCTTCCTCTGACTCCCTCACACTGGGTCAATTTTTATGAGCTTTTTGGCATATTGGAAACAAGGCCAAAAGTTATGGCTATAATTTTACAATGTTCCAAAAACAGAGGCGTCATTGCATGAGAGGTTAATAAGAGCAAGAGGGCGGCTGGGAGGTGGGCGAGTAAAGGAGAGAGGGTGCAAGATTGTAGAGATGTCAGTGAAAGTTTTCGTGCAAATTGCACAGTTTTTTTTTTTGAGGATTGCAAGTTAGTTTCACATGGGGAATTGATAGAGGAGTGAGTTCAATTAGGTAGAACATTCGCTCAGTATTCAAATAGAGAGAGAGAAAGAGAGAGAGAGAGAAAGATAATTCAAGTCAGTACTTGTTAATGCTATCTTGAAAGTTTATAAAGAGATTATTGTATTAGTTCTGCATAGATTCCACACATATTCATTGCTCCTATCTTATTGTTTCTATATAATTACGGACCTCATTATGTAGAGTAGCATCCACAGTATAACCATTTCACACATATACTTCGACTTTGCTATCTTTAAAGTATATGCAAACATTTGTATATTATTTATGCGTAGGTTCCACATGCAATCCACATACCAATTATCTGGTTGATGTCGAATAAGGGGAACCCTCCATGATGATTCATGCCTTTCTTTGCCAATATTCTATTGAAATTATATGCAGAAATAATTCTATTACTTAATTACCTTATTTATAGCATCCATAAAATATAGTTTAAATTATTGTCTACTATTTTAAATAAGTTCCACTTGCATTCCACAACCAACTCTCCTCATATCTTTTGAGTATTTTGTAATTTTTTAAGCTCAACAATTTACATGCCATAAAATTTCTATCACCTTAAGCAATCTTCAAATATTCTGCATTACCATTTACAATATATGAAAACTTTATTAATGCGCCAAACTTACGTACCACTCATGTTCCACTAGCCATCCACACGCAGTTACAGTGGTGCTTGCGGCAATCCTGCAATTATTTCACGACGAGGAGCAAAACGATTCCTGAATAGTTTTAACAAAATCAATTTGATTCGTATGCGTATAAAAATCATATATATTTTTTCACAAATCTCTCTCCCCCCATCTATCTCGCTCTTCCCGTTTTTTCTATATTTTTTCTATGTGCGGCACACTAAAAATGTTAGTATTAATTTCCATATAAATTGCCAGTCTGCCAGTTGGTGTGTGTAATCGTATTGCGCTGCATGGCTGCGATAGTGTGTACTGGTTGCAGTGTATGTCTGTGTGGTAGTGTGTATATTAGTTTGTGTGTATCTATAACTGCACATTTCAAACGTTGAAATCAATTTGCACATATCAACAACGAAATTGTTTGCTCGCTCTATGGAGTTCCTGTTCCAGCTACGCTACTTCCCCCAGTTCCCTCACTGCCCCACTTCATGCCCACCCCACCAAATCTCCAACCAGGCAGCGAAACGTGCGAAATGAAAAATCAGCAAAAAGCTGCACGCAAGGCAAAAAGTTGCTTGCAATTTAGCTAACACACAGATATATACCTAGAGGGCGAGAGGGAGTAAGGTATCCAGCTCTGCCGATATCTATGGCATCTACAAATTTCATTTGGCTTGCCTTTAATCTTTGTAACAGGACACACAGAGACAAGGGGTGGGCGCTGTGTACAAACATAATTAAATTTATTTAAATTTTTTGCGTCTTCGGAGGCAGCAGCAGCAACAAGCAAAATGCAAAGCAATCCGGCAAATAAACAGAGAAATCCCGGTTTTATGGCTGTAATGATACGATTTTTATGACTCGTCACGCAAGTGTCTGACTGTCTCTCTCTATCTCTCTCTCTCTCTCTGTCTGTCTGTCCGTACGACGACGCTTTGCAATCAAATTGTTTAAGCAAACATAAAACTTTACAAATGCGCCAACGCGACAGCAAAGCTGGCAGAAAACGCAAAATGCTAAGAAAAAATTGCTGTAAATTTGCTTTGCCATCTTTCTGAGAGCGGAGGGGGGAGTCTTAGGGGTGGGGGTGTAGGTGCGGTTGCTGTAGCTCATTACAGCCACAAACCAATATGCTTATTGCTGCCGACGCCGCTCGGGCTATAAAAACTGTTAACGTAAGCGTAAAATGCTTTCAAGTGCTTTGCAAATCCAACGAAGACGTCGATGACGAAGGCAAATCATCATCCTGGTAAGAAAACTCCATTTGGGCGGTTTATAATGAGCAGCAGGCAGTGCGAGTGGAATGTGGGAATATTCAAGCAAATTTCACAGTATTTGCCAGAACTTTTCGAGTTGATGCATAGTGTGCTGCCTTAGGCAAGTGTCTGGAGCATTTTTCTAGGGTATCTTCAAGTCTACTTTACTTCTTTGTCTTTCCTAGTGCTTGCTGTTAAGTTTTGTGACCGCAAGTTGGATTTGTAAGTGTCAAATTAAAAATATTTTACTGAAATTGAGGTGGAGATACGAGGCTGACATGTGAAATTGGCCAGACCTGTTCGGAGAGTGCCTGCAAAGTCTCCACTTGAATGCCACATTAAGTGTGAGGATTTTCTGCCTCTACTACTTCCCTTTTCCTTCATTGTATTTGTATATTTTTCACATGCTTGAAAACTCTGGCCAACAACTTGTCGAGGCAAAAGTTGAACACAAAACTTGCCAAATGATATCAAGTATTTTTAGCAGCAACAACAACAACAGGAAGAACAAGTAGACTGGCAACTGGCACCGCATTAGCAACCAAATGGTCTGCATGTTTTGGCTGCGAATGCCTCGAAGAAAAGTTTAAATTATTTACAATACTCGTACTTACAATGTCCTTCAGATTTGTGTCCATGGCAACAATGCAACACTCTCTACAGATCTCTCTCTCCTGCTGTCTGTCACAGTCACTCTGTAAATATTATTGTATATACTTTTATAGATATTCTCTCTTATTTCTTAACCTGAGGCATTTCGCTTTGGATCTCTCTCGCCTCGTTTCGAATCCCGCTTGGCCAAAGTTTGACACTCTAGTCAGAGATCCCCACACTGAAAGCTACAAAAGTTTTAATGTCGTGCAACACAGAACGAAAATCCATTGAAAAAGAGAAAAAAATGACTGAATGTTATGTTTACTTGCCATCAAATAATAAGTTTGCGGATTGTTATTTATATAATTATTATAATTTATATTTATATTTATATAGTTTGCGTTGAAGTACCTAAAGAACGTTCAAATTAATGACAATACTAATATTTAACTAGTGTAAGTTTAAGATATTCGTATATTTTTTTATATAGATATATTTTTCTAGGTATTACTTATGTAAATTATAGCATATCATTACTATTACCAATGAAATCTATTTATGATATATATTTAAATTAATTTAACGTATATTTTATATAATTATTATTATACATTTTGTTATAAGTGTTTAATCTGTAAGTCCAACAAACGAAAATAAACTATAAACAGATAAAAAAAATTTAAAATGAAATGAAGCATAAAAAACACATGTTAAACGCGTTAATTATCAAACGGAAAATTCGTGTCGTTGCGTATGCGATGTGCAAAATAATTAACCCGACCGTTATATTCCAGATGCAAATTTTTCGGATTTATCTTATATACAATATCTGACACGTAAGTTTTGCTGCTTGACTCGCACGAAGCGCAAAAAAACAATATACGCAAATTATATGAGAATTTAACATTTAAATTCAATGAAAATGCATAAATCGAATTGATATGTTGGGTAAACTACTTTATACACACACACACACACACACACTCAGTGAGAGAGCAGGTACAAAGGCAGAGCAATCGGCAAAGGCGTGGCAGGAGAAGGGGCGTGCCGTAGCGGAACGCAGAACTGCTGCTGCTGCTTCTGCTGCTGTGAAATGCACATGACAATATTTTGCTGCTTGTTTAACGTTTCGTGATTTTTACCAGATTTTTAATGCCACACAGACGCGAACCGATTCCTGTTCGTATCTCTTGCTGTGTGTGTGCAGCACGTACTCGCATCAGCAGCGGGCGCGCGTTTGTCCGTATGTATATGCCACAAACAACATGCGACGTTGTATTGACAGCATATTGTGACAAATATGTAAAAAGAAAGCACAAAAAAGCATTTGCAAAGCACACAAACGCGAAATAAATCGAATTCGTTGCTGCAGCAGCAGACGTTGCAGGAAAAGGCTTTAAAGATACAGCAAGATACAAGTGTGCGGCTTTGGGGCAACAATTACACCAACTGTTGCCAACCAAAATGAACTAAGTCGCAAATCCCTTTCGGCAGTGGGCGTGGCACACAACAAGTCAAAAGCGCGGGCGTGTACGCAAATGCCAGTTCAAGTGCGAATCGAAAGCTGCCTTCTGGCAAAGTCCTAAAATTGTTGCCTACTTTTGCGAGCAATTCAATTTTGCCTGCTTTCCAGGCTCCCTTTCTGTTGCCTGCTTTTGCGCGCAGCTTTATTTAGCTGCCTGCTCGAATCAACAAAAGTGTTGCCTACTTATGCGGGCATTACATTTAAAATTCACTTGAGCTTCTTATTAACCCATAAACGCTGTTCTTTTGCCACTTTCACAGATCCACCGGAGATCATCAGGAAGCCGCAGAATCAGGGCGTGCGTGTTGGAGGCGTGGCCAGTTTCTATTGCGCGGCACGCGGTGATCCGCCGCCATCGATAGTCTGGCGCAAAAACGGCAAAAAAGTTTCAGGTAAGCTTTAGTGCTACTTATGAGAGGTCGTAACCCCGCACTTCTGAACACTCACACTCACGCACACACACACACTCCACCACTTACAGGCACTCAATCTCGTTACACGGTGCTGGAGCAACCGGGTGGCATTTCCATACTGCGCATCGAACCAGTGCGGGCGGGACGCGATGATGCGCCTTACGAGTGCGTGGCAGAGAACGGTGTTGGCGATGCGGTAGCCGCAGATGCAACTTTAACCATCTATGAAGGTAAGTGGTAACCAATACAGCAGCCAACCAACCATCTATACTATATATATGTAGATCCCCACGACTCGTACATATACTTTAGCAAATGCAGGCGCCTTAATTGAAGCCGCAGTTGAGGCGAGCCGAGGCGAGTCGAGTCGAGTTGAGTCGGGGGTAAAGTTTTAGCGTAATGTAAGCAAAGTTCATACATTGATTTTGAATTAAAATTGGGTAAAGAACTTTACATGCCTTGGCGTAATAGCAGGCAGCCCACCCACCTCCCTCTCCCCTCTCTGCTCGTCCTGCGCTCGACTTGCTAACCAGCTGCCCTCCCCAAGGGGTAACTGCAAAGTTGTTTGCCAGCTTGTTTGTGTGGCTTAAATTACTTGCCAAAATTTACTTTTGCTTATTTACAACTGTGCAAAGGATAAAGTTTTTGCCTAAGCCTAATCAAGTCTATGCCAACGAGCAAGCGAGAGAGACAGAGTAAAAGGGGGAAACTGAAGACTCTGCTCCATTACTGGCCCTGGCAATTGAACTAATTTGCTTAAACCGAAAAAGAGACAGAGAGAGACAGAAAGAGAGAGCAAACTTGGCCAAAAGTATTTATAATTTTTCACTAAATTATAAACAGCCAAGAGTTCTTTCCCCGCAAATCAATAACAAACATTTCCGGCCTGTGGTGCGGTGGAGGAGAGGCTGCCCAAGAGTTCTCTTAACTTTCCTGCGATTTTTAATGAGCTTAAAGAGGCCCTAAACTAATTAAGTGCCCCATAAACTTGCCCAAATTAATCGCCTGCTAAACCAACACGCAAAAATAAAATAATAAACAAATTGAGCACTGAAGATGGCTCCAACTTCACATTATACTATATATACACAGTACTTTATTGATTGAGTATTGCAGCAGATTTAGTTTATTGCAAACTTTTAATTTGCCAAAACAAGTAAACAAAATATGTTCAAACTTTGAGAAGTTTAATTTGATTAAACATGAATTTCTTGAGTGTGCATTGAGTTGAGAAGTTTGTTCGAGTTATAATAAAAGAGTAAAGAGCTGGAAATGAGCTTAAATAAAATTTATTTATTGCATAATACAATTTTGCTCAAGCTTGTAAAAGTCAGAAAGACTGTGTAGATATTTGTATACACTAGCAGAGGGTATATCAACTATGGCCAGGTATACGTATATATGCTGAAGGAGCATCACCAGGGGAGTCAATCTAGCCATGTCTGTCTGTCTGTTGCAACGCGAACTAAGCACTCAGTTTAAAAGCTATCTTGATGAAACCTGACACACATGCTACTTATAGCTGCACGCTGTAAATAAGTCGGAATAAGCCGGATCGGACCGATATATTGTATAGTTTTCATACAAACTATCGGCCGGTTTTTGTTGTTGGACAAGTCCAAATTTGCCAGTTCTGATTCAAGAAATAATTTATTTAACTTATCAGTGTCTGTCAAAGTGAGACACTATATTGAATATAAACATAATCATTCAATTCTGCACCATTATATATCACTAGCATTGAAACAATCGGAGGAGATACGAACTTGCAAGGGTATAGAACTTTCATTATGCCGAAGGTAGCCTCTCTTTTTGGTTTTGCGAAAGTTATTTAGGTATTAATAACTCAAATTGCAATTTAATAATACTCGGTTTATTTGTTTCAAATGATTTTTAAACACAAAATAACTTGCTTCACTGTTCTTGTTTTATTGTTTTGTTCATTCGCTTTAATTCGAAACAGTTCAGTCTCAATTTGACTGTTCGATTGTTGTCATAATTTCGGTTTTGTATTTCTCTGGCGCTCAATTTGAGTTTTGATTTTGGGCAACCCTTCCAGCCCCCTTTCCTTGCTTCTGCCCTCGTTTGCTTTTCGCTTTGACTGCCATTTTGTAAACGGAAAATAATTATTGCCAAAGGTAGAGGTTCAAAAAATTTATGCGCTCGGTGGCGTATGAGTAATGTGCTGTACTTTGCGACCGTTAGGTTGCAACTTATAATTTACTCTGACTGTCTACAGACTGTTTTGTGGCTTGTTTGTTGCTGTTGTTGTTGCAGTGCAGGTGGCGACGCGGTGGTGCCACACTTGCCACCGCAAAATGTGTGAAAATTGCACGGCCAGGTGCAAAAACATATTTTCGTTGATACACTCTCACACACTCCCACATACACACATACTCGCACAAGTTGTGCATTTTTAGTTGTTAATTATGCCAGTTGATTATGCTTTGTGCGCCCTGGCGCCAGGTAATTGGTGTGCATTTGATTTGTGGCCGCTTGTAACGCTTCTTGATAGACTCCCCACACATACTGGCACACACACACCTACTCATACTTGCAACGAGGGGAAGTAATTAGTGTAGTTTAGCAGGGACTACAAGCGAATGTTGCCAAGGTAAAAGTTGCCATTAAATCGCGCCATACAAATTTTGTTGTTCTTTCGTTTTCCTTTTTGTGTTTTCTGTGTTATGTTTTCTGTGTTTTGGTTTTGCTTTCTCTGTTTGCTTATATCGAGTAACTACTTATTTACTTAACGCATAATTCTCGTTTGCCTGATTCCCGTTGAGCGCGTAAATCTTTGCGATGAGCATTTATCCAGTTCTTTTGCGCTTACTGCTGCAAATATATCACGTGAAAGTAATTTTTCTGCTTTCCTTGCCCGTATTTAGCCTCATGTATATCCATCATCTATATAATGTGAATGTGTATGTGTGTTTGTGTGTATATATCTCGTATAACTCACCTGCAGCTGCACAAGCGCCGCCAGCCTTAACAATTAATTGCTTTATGGAGCAGTTGCGAAAAGGCTGCGGCTGCTGTTGTTGTTATTTACATCATCTTTATACACTAACCGAAAGGTTCGAGGCTTTGTGGAAAGGCATGAGAAATGTGCTTTTATATAGCACGAGTGATATATTATATAAACTACTTCACCTAATACTGAGATACAGTTATGAACTTTAGTATTTAACTGTTTTGTGTTTTGTTTCATATATCCTAAACATGATTGATTAACTTTATTTAAACTTTATATATGTACATCTGCAATTTCTTAATTTATCTAACATAATGCTGGAGAACACTTCAATAAACACTTTTAAATTGATTTAATTACTGCATAAGAATTAAGGTATTATTTATCATATATAATATTTGAATTACTTTTTGATACTGGAAAACAAATAAGCAATTAAATATATAAAATTTTGCATTGATTGATTGACTTTGAAGTATCATATATAAGCTTATGGGGTCGATCTAGCCCCGTCTGTCAGTCCGTCTGACTGTTGCTACTCTCAGTTTAAGAGCCGTCCTAATGAAACTGGGCTCATATTCTTTTTATTGCTGCACGCAGTAAATAAGTCGGAACGAGCCGGATGGGACCGATATATCGTAAACTATCGGCAGATTTTTGTTGATTGTCAAGATATTGCAACTAAATTTACTACATTGCATTTTTCTATATATAAGGTTGTCAAATATCTCCCTTCCGCCTTTTTGTCTTTTGAATTTCGCGGCTATGTACAAAGCGCTACAGAGCTCGTATCTGGCAACACTATACATAATTTGAAAGGTCTTGACATAACCTACAAAACGACGCTACGCATGGTTAGTTTGGATATTTCGTTCAACAGTTATAGACGTGTAAACATGGAGTTCACTAACGCCGAAATTCGCGCTATTTTAAAGTTTTCCTTCGTTAAAGGCAAATCCGCTAGAGAAACGTTCCGTGAGATTAATGGTGTTTTGGGGGATGGTACTCTATCACTTCGAACCGCGGAGGAATGGTTTCGACGATTCAGAGCCGGTGAAAACGACACCATGGATAAGCCAGCCGGCGGAAGACCTGTGACGACAAATACCGATCAAATCATGGAATACATCGAGTTAAACCGGCATGTGGCATCTCGTGACATCGCCCATCCGATCACTGTATCACTTTTTATAAAGCATTGAATAAAGAGCAAAAAGGCGGAAGGGACAACCATATATAATATGCATATAAGATTTCATCAAAATTGTATTACTAAAATATATAGCTGCAATAGGAACAGTTCGGATTTTAGAAATAACTTATCAGAGCCAATCAAAGTGAGACATAATATTGAATATACACAATACCATTCAATTGTGCACCATTATATATCACTAGCATTGGAACGATCGCAGTAGATAAGGGCCTGCAAGGGTATAGAATCTTCGTCCTGTCGAAGGTAGCCTATTTTCCTCGCTTATTTACTTATTTAGTATTTATTATTCTTATATAATAATCTTAATACTAACATATAATTCAATAATAAACACTATCACTTAATACCCTTTTCAATTGATTACAGCGATTATTCCACTTAGTATTATAGCGCATTGAAACTTCGACTTGATTCACGTAACTCTTTGCACCTGTTTTGTTTTTTATGCTTTTGCCTGTTGGATTAAAGTTTCTGGTGTAATAAATCTCAATGTAAAAATTTGCAAACGCACACATGGACACCCCCACACACACACACACACACACACACCCACTCACACACACATTCGCAGAACAAGGTGTGCAGCGCGTTAAAATAAACGCGCCAATGCCAATAAAGGCGCTCAGACACGCCCATTCACCGCCTTCCACAGCAAGCTGAGGCAAGCTCGAGTGCTGCCAGAGTTGCCACCAAACACACCAAGCACGTTTGTGTTTCACGTGGAAGCATTTTTAATCAAAATTCCCAACAGGCTAAAGCAGAGCGCGAGATCAAAAACACTTGCAGCGAGCTCTCTGCGCTCTCCAGGATGTGTGTGCGAGCAGGTGTACTAGTTCAAGCAGGTGTAGCAGGTGTATGTGTGCCTGTCTGAATGGCTGTGTGTGAGTGTGCTGTTCCTGCTCTTATTACAACTCGCCGCAAAGCCGCCAACAGAGTCGCAGTCAGAGTTTGCCCGGATAGATTGCAGCACCTGCAAATAACGTGACTCTGTCTCAGCAGCCTCAGCTCAGATATTGCTGCTTGTCTGCGGGAAGGCGTTGCACATGTGCTGCTGGGGGGGAGGGCGTGCCAGCTGCAGTAAATCCTTTGGCGCTCAGTTTATGCAGTGGCAGCCACCAAAAAAAAAAAAAATAAATAAAGAAAAAAATAGGAAAGCAGCCAAAAAGAAAACCACACGACGACGCTTTGCAAATTTTTTGACATATTTCTTGTTGTTGTTTTTATGCAAATATCGAAAGATTACTACGCATCCGCTGCCCTTGCCCCCTGGCCCGTCCCCCTCTGCACTATCCTTGGCAGATAAATTTGCTCGACTGGGCGTGACATGAACGCCCTGTTTTGAGGTGTGCGTGTGTGTGTGTCCGTGTGTGTTTTCGTATTTATGCGAAAAACGTTTAACTAACTGACGGCGTTAGTCGCTGCGATTTAGTGCTAATGCGAAAGCCAGCAAGCTTTGCCTGCCCCTCGCACACCCTAACCCTTCAACCTCTACTCACTCCCCCCCCCACACTCTCTGCCTTCTCTTCTATCCTCTGCTTGGTTTCCCTGCAGCTTGGCTCTAGCACAAAATTTACTGTTTACAATTTGTTGGCTGATTGCTGGCGCTTTGCTAAATTTATTGCTTGCTATATTTATATCTCTTCCTCTCCTTCCTCTGGCCCTACTCCTCACACACACGCATGCGGGGTCTGTTTTTTTATAGAGCAGTGCGTACTTATTATAATGTGCTGCATTATTATTTTCGTATTACAAAACAGGCGAATGCAGCGCAGCAGTTGAAGATGCGCTTGCAAGAGAAAGTATAATGGAAGGAGAATGAGGGAAGGGAAGGCGAATGAAGAATGAAGAGAAAACTTTGGACTTGTTTTTTAGTCAAGTAAATCAAAAACGGTTGAAGGTTTTATCTGCAATTTGTCGAGCATTAAACAGCAAATCTAAATGTACTTAATAGATATTAAAAAATAATTACAAGCATTTAAATTGATTTTAAAAATGTTGCCGTTTTTTTAAATCAGTAATTTATACTTCAGAGCTGCAGTACAAACTTAACTAACACAGTTGTATGACATACACTCTGTTGTGAACGTTTTGTGAAAATTTTATTATGATGGGACACTAAATAACGAAGATAATAAAGAATGCCCTTAGCAATTTCTAGAACACATTCAATTCCAGTATCAGAAACTTTGATAAGTAATTATTTATTTGCAATCATAAAGCAATTATGCAGAGCAGTTCAAAGTGCGGCATTGGATGAGTCCATAGCGTGGCGAGCTATTATGCCTGTAGTCCTGGGTTCGAATCCTACAGAAGACGATATGTTATTTCTTTAACTCGTTTTTTACCATGCATTGATTGAGAATGTTTTTTTTTTTTAATTCTAACGAACTGAACTAGAAAAAAAATAAGACTTTATTTTATTTTAACAAAATAAGAAACATAAAGCTCTTGAATAGCACAATGTATTTGATGCTAATATCGATGTAAGGAATTGCTCGTTTTGAATATATTTACAAAAATGTTAGTCGATCGCACTTCGACTGTTTGAAATATTTCAATAAGTGCAATGAGTAAAGTTAAAAAACTTTAACAATCTTCATTCAATTTGAAATTAAATTTATCTATGTGCTTAAATATTTTATGTAATTTCCGTGCTTGTTTTCAGGCAAAAAAGAAAACTTCAATCCTCCTCACTTCCTCTTAGCTGAAACTTTTAAATCGTTTTCACGTTATATAACAGCATTACATTACAATATGATAAAGCAACGTCTAGACCTCAGTGCCATTGTCAGGAAACACCAAAAAAAAGGCACCTTTTTGGTCTTAAGAGAGCTTCAGCTAAAGTGTTCATTGTCACTTGGAAGGCAAGTCTAGACGACGCTTCACCACCTACACATACTCTGTCTTTTATACTCTGCAAATTGTAATAATATCATCGTCATCAGGCCCAAGACAAAAACGCAAACAATTTGCTTTGAAATTTGCTTGTGGCCGCAGCAACCGCAGTGTCCTCCCTCTGCCCGCCCTTCTGCCCACAATAAACAATATGCCCCGGCTGGGCCTGACGGCGCAGGCGTTGCTGCGAATAAATTTCATTAATTGCCAGCCAAAAAACGACCAGGCGCACCGAGATTCATTAATCTCACTTTATAGTAATAAGCGGCTTTGGTGGTTACGCTTGGCTTCGGCTTTTTGGGGAAGGGGGAAGAGGCGTCGTGACTGGGAGCTGACCAGGTTGGTTGGACCATTAGTTGGGCTTGATTAAAAAGCCGCCTGGACACAGTTTACTTCCTCTCACTCTCTTTCTCTCTTGTTCGCTTCGTCTTGTTCACTTGTTGCAAAGTCAAACGGCAAGTCTGGTGCAAAAAACTTTATCCTTGGCATTTGCAACGGCCGCCTGTGGTGTGCCACCTCCTTCCTCCCGTCTCTGTCCTCTTACAGACAAACATTGACAATACACAGCTCGCGTTTAACTGGCCAAAGGGATTGGGATAGGGCTTGGACTTGGACTTGGTCAGGGCCGGAACAGCCACCCAGACCCAGACCCAGGCCCGGCAGCCACTTGGCGCCGTTTGCCGCCTGCCGCTTGCCGTTTGCCGTTTGTAGCTGCCTAAAAAGTCATATTAATAATGAAAATTGTACTGTTGCGAAAAGTTTAAATGGGAAAATTTTGCAGGCAAGTACGCTGCTGCTGCCCTGCAGCAATGCAGTCGGTGGTGGCACCACACTGTGCTGCACAGCAGCCCATACAAGTGTGTGTGGTAAAGTTATTGGGCTTAGAGCGCTTTGCGCTTAATATATGATATAGCACAATGCGGGATAGAGAAGGAGGCCGATAAAATTGAAGGAGAGAGGGAGAGTGAGAGCGGAGGCAAAAGCAGCGAGCGCTTGCTGTAAAACTTAAACTAAAGCTAAAGTTAAATAAAGTTATGCTAATGTGTGTGTGTGTGTGTAGTACTGCTGCACAACATTTTGATAAGGACTAGAAATTTGTTTGGAATTTGTTACATTAGCCACTAGCCCATGCTCAATTAAAGCCGAAATCAGAGCGGAAAGTGAAGATATTTTTAAATCAAGATAATGGCGAGTTGTGTTCGATAACGTTAAGGCTGCTGACCAAATTTGCTTAATGTAGGTCAGAGATCTGAAGATGACTGAATAAGTTTACTGAGAACATATATTCTATGTTCATTTCAATTTCAGTTAAAACTCTTAACAAGGAAGCTGCTGCATAGTACCAGAGATCATTAATTTTGTAGAAAATTATATAATTCCTTATCTTTAATCTATATAACACTTATAAATACCTGTGGTATCATCTTAAAACTCCTTCCTTTATTTTCTACCTTAACTTTCTCCAATTTCTGTGCCTAATTTCGGTTCTCGACTCATCAGGAGTCATTACCCACCGTTGCAAATATATCACATTAAATGCTCATTTAAATTGCATATGATTTGTGCTGGCAGCAATTCAAGTGCCTGGCGAAATTGCCAAAAAGAAATGTACACCATGTACATATGTATAAACCCATATATATAGTACAATATATATGTATACTATATGTAACCCACTTGATGTGAGTGCAGCAATAACTAAGCTCTGACTTGCCGGCATGTCTGCCGCGACTTCGTTTGCCAGTGGGAAAGGATGCAGGAGTCTTGTGAGAGAGAGAGGGACAGAAGAAGAGGGGTGTGTAACCACACGTAACTATCAAAGCGACTTCGTCGCCAGCAACGTCTTAAATTGAGTAACATCGTCTTGCAGCCATAGAAATATAATGCAACAGCGCCCTCAGTGCGGCTGCCACTGGTAAACTTGGCCAGAAAATTGTTGCAAAGTAAATTGAAAAATTGAGCAATGAAAATGGAACAGCAACTGAGGAAGCAGCAGAAAGGAAGGAGAAGGTGAAGGGAAAGGGAGAAAAGGTACAGCATGTGTTAGCCGAAGCGAATGCTCTAATCAAAAGTGCAGAATAAGCTAAGGCTAAGGATGAGGATTAGAAATGAAAATTGATATGAAACCAAATGGAAATTGGAACTCAGCCGAAAAAAAGAGATAAAAAAGTGGAAACTTGATAATAAAATGTGCCGGATAAGCTATTTAACAAGGGAAATTGATAAGAATGTTGCTGGAAAATGATAGTAAAATGAGAATAGGGATTGTATTGATGACAGAACAAACTGAGATACTATATAAATAAGAAATGTACAGAGTTTGCAAATGGTTTTCTAGAGTATTTTAATAAATATACTTCTCCTTATAACCTTTACTGCTTAAAATGTACTCAAGTCATGCCAAATTAATGATCATTAAATATATCTTAAAGGTATTTTCAAGAACTTCTCTCAATTTTCTAAAGTATAAAGAGCATTTGCCATTCAACGTTACGCCCAGATACAATTACTTATGTGACAGCTGCCTGCCCATCAATAGACACTCAATACTGCTGCTTGCCACGCCCCTCGCACCTTCCTCTCGCCTGCCACCACGACAAGCAAGTGCAACTTCTCTTTTTTCGGTATTAAAGTTTCAGTTGTAATGACGTTAAATAAAATTGGAAGCGACTTCAAAAAATTGAACTTTTATTGGCTTTTCGGAAAAAGTGAAATTACATTTTTCCTCCTCTCTCTCTCTCTCGCTCTCTCTCTCTCTTTCTGCTCTTACTTGCCTGCTGGCATGTTTTACATTTTGCACATGCAATATATTATTCTAAGTTTCTCCCTTCAGTGTTTCCCCCACACCCCTAGAATGTAGTTCATCATCATAACAATAAACGATGCGCTGTGCAAGTGCAGGCCGCAGCTCGCATGAGAAACGTTTTTGACGCATTGCAGTGTAGCCTCCGAAATGGGATTTGTTGATGTCTATGCCCTGAAATTTAGATAGAACCGCAGGACGTCGCAGACGACGCGAACATCGCTTGAGCTTTAGCCTCAGCGAGATATACGACAGAGAGAGAGAGAGAGACCTGCATAACATTTGCTGCTAAATAGTTGGAATTAGGAATTAGACTTGCCATGGACCAAGTGCGGCTTAACAATAAATTGAAGCGATTTATGGTAGACAGAGAAAGGGAACTACAATGGAGGCTAATCTAGCTTAGGCCAAGAACTCTGTCTGTATATGAGACTTTATGGCCGAGCCTAGACGAGGCTGAGTCTAGAATTATGTGAGGCGCGTTTAAATGAAATTTATACATACATAAATTGAAAATGATGCATGACGCCCCACATTAAAGTGTAGAAATTCCAAGCTGAATATTTGTAAGACGGTATGGAACTTATATAGATTATAATTCACCCACAAAGGTTATAAATTCTTGATCAGCAACAACACCCGAGTCGATAAAGCTAAGTTTGTGTGCATAATAACCCGCAGCTCAGAATCTATAACAGCCTAAGTACAATAAATCAATATAAATCGAATTGCAAGAATATTTTTAATGCCAAAACACACATTTTTGATTTTCAGAACAACTATCAGCACTCAAATGACTTCTGTTAATTTAATTACGAACAGATAATTAGCCAAGAAGTTATTTAAAAATGAATTTTAGTGGAAGCATTGCGAATATATCCTGCAAGTATGCAATATAAAATATGCTAACCATAGAAATTACAACTAATTTTATATGAAGTATATTGCCTGCATTCATTCTAAATGTAGCCATAATCTTTCATCTGGCACATTGCTATTCATCATTGTATTCATTTACTCACAGAGTATTCATTTCATTCATTGTCAAGTCAACTCTTCTCAAAGAGCGTTACTAACTCGTTCTCTTGCGAAATGCAAAATAAAGTTGGGCATTCCAACACAAGAGAATCTCAGCACATAATACTTTGATCTAATGCCTTGGCCCATGCTTATTATATGCGTAGTTCAGTCACAACGCTTAGGCACTCTGACAAAGAGAGAAAAAGAGAGAGAGAGAGAGAGAGAGAGTAAGAGAGAGAGAGGGAGAGCTTGCATATGATTCTATAGAGGCGTCTGCTTATGAGCTCAAAGTCTTCTCATTGTGCACACAATGCCTGCTCAAGCATAGGCACACATTCATACATATGCAAACATAAGCACACCCACACACTCACACTCATGCGATAGTGTACACCCACACAATGTTTTTGGGGCAAATTCTTAAAGCATACTTTTGTGGGCGCGTCTTTTGTTTGCCGCCTGCAGTTTGGACTTTAGCTTTGGCTTTGGCTACGGCTTTAGCTTTGGGTCTCTTTGTTTTGCCCCCAACTGCATTGCCAAGTGGCCTTTGTTGTTATCCTTGCAGCAGCAGCAGTTGGAGTAGCTGCCACACAATGCCACATCTGCAACAGCAGCAGCGTCTGCGCTTAGTTCCTGCGATTTGTAAATAATAAATGTCCCCAGCGCACATGCCTTTAACATCAACTTCAGCAAATGACAGTTTCGGGACAGTTCACATGCTGAAATGTTTCCTTTAAAATTATCAATGACTTTTAGCATTCAAATCACAAAATCAGAACCCCAAATATTTTCGAAAATGTTTACAACTTAATCAAAAATGAAAAAAAAAACTCAACGGGCAAAGAAAAATATGTTTTCCATGTGTTTTGTCGCGTTGCTCACGTGTTTCTGTGTGCGCTGCCTTGCAGGCAAATTAGATTGACTGATGGATGTGGGTTTTGGGGTAACACACACGCATACCCGCACACACCTGCAGAGCCGCAGACACACACACACACACACAGCAACCCTCACCTCGACTCACCTCGTGCACTTGACATGCCGGCAGCACTTGGCTTGACATACGATGCCACTTGAGAGATATGTCTTTGTTTCCCTTTCCTTTCCCCCTCCTCTCCACAAAACAGCAGCTCTTGTCCTGCTTTTATTTGTTTATTTATTTGTCGTGTTTGCCTTTTGATATCTCAACTTGGCGTGCGGCTTAGCGACAGCCCTCGCATGGTAAATCGACGCAATTCTCCTGCACGCCTTTATCACCAGCTAAGCAGGGACTGGAGTGGGAGTGAAATGAGCGCAGTGGGGAAGGCTAACTCTCGTCACATGATATGTCGAGCATTGTGGCTGTTTATTTATTTATTTTTTTCATTACATGTGTAACAAAGTTTTGCATTTGCTTTGAGCTTGTCTCGCACATTAAAAAGCCAAAAAAAGGAGCAGAAAAATAAGGCGCGTTTGTTTATTTGTTTCTCTCCTCTCACCCCTTTTTTTACACAAAGTTTTCACTTATCTGCCGTGTGTGTGTGTGTGTTGGAGCTGGGTGTGATTGGCTTGCCTTGGGTTATGCAGGGTCATCCTTGTCAGACAGTTGACATGTGGCATAAATCGCGCACTGAAATTGAAAGGCGTTGCCAATGTGAACGCGGAAAATTGCAAATGAAAATGTTGCTGGAATTCTGGAAAATATATTTCAACACAGTTGCCATACAAATTGTCAATATTATTTTGAGTAAGCATGTAATTTATAAAAAACAAACGAGGCAGCGCTAAAAATTACTGTTAATTTTTCATTTTAATGTAGATTTACATTATGAAATTCTCTGGCAAAAAGTGAAATATTTTTCCCTTTAGAGATTTATTTTGTAACGTTCTACTCTGTACAATAGAAAAGTCTACTAAATTTCACTCCCATATAAATCACATATTCAAACTAGAAAAAACTTTTGCCCCAAAATGTGGTAAAAAACATTCGTGAAACTTCAAAAAACAAGTTACACCCACCACCCACAGCTTTCACTTTCCAAAAGAAAAACTCATTCGGTGTGCAACTTTCGCACTCAAGATAAAAAAATGCATTTATCTTTGCTGAACTTGCCAAAAAATAAAGAAAAGCAGAAGAAGAAGAAAGAAAACCCCCGCAGCAGAAGAAAATGCTATCAGTGAAAGTAGAAATTTGCTTCGCTTAATGCCAACAAATGTCAAAATTATCAAAGCTAGCTATCCCTCTCTCTTTCCCTCTCTCTCTTTCGCGCTCTATTTCTCTATCTTTCCGGGGTTTTACTTAGTTCAGCGTTATTTGCGATGCGTTCGCCCGATTGTGCAAAGTGTTAAATGAGCTGCAAAAAAGGTACACGCTGACCAACACTGGTCACTTTGTCCCTGTGTATGTATGTGTGTTTGTGTGTGTGTACAAAGGGTAACTGCGCAGAAATGTCAGTTATTTTTACAGCTGTTGTTGTTATTGTTGTTGTTGGCATTCTTATCACATATGAAATATCGCATAAACTAACGCAAAATGTCAAACTTGCAGTTCAGGCAGAAATGTCAAAAGGGTTGACAGCGCAGCTGGGAATGGGCGGGGCCCCGAAGAAGACTGTCGTCTAAAAGAGAGAGGGAGGGGGTGTCGTATGATTTACGATGGTCTATCAAAAATGGCGACGCATAAAAGTATGCTACACTTTTTTAAATGCAATGCACAAAGCGAAGCGGCCGCGCTGTTAAAAGTTAATCAGTTGTTGCTGTTTATTTTGTTGTTGTAACTGCTGCTGTTGTTGTTGTTGTCTTGCTGCTACGAATGCCAGATGAAAAATGGCTCAAACGCTTGCCTGACATTTCATTAAAAAGCAACGAATACCAAAAAAGGCACAGGCAAAAAGGGACTACTGAATGGAAAGAGAAAGAGAGAGTGAGCGGAAGCGAGGGAGGGAGTTAGAAGCAGCTAGAGAGTGAGAGACAGTCGACACTTACACAGTCAATTGCGCAAATCTCAGACGCAGCTGAAGATGCAAAGTAGAAGAGATTCGCAAGGGGAGAAGGGGAGGACTGACGCTGTTTTTTGGGCTACTGTGCCTGCAGCTCGATTATAATTTAATCTAGTGTGGTATGTGTGACAAACTCACGATGCATGCGACGTGACAGAGCCGCCATTTTTCACAGCATTCCATTCTGCATATGCCGAGGAAAGAGGAAGAGGAGGAGAGGGCGCCCGGAAAGGATGGATGGGAAGGACAGCGACAAGGACCTGCAATGTGGCATGTGGCGAAATAGAAGTGTCTGTCATTTTTATAAATAACATTTTCTCGCTCTATGCGAGTGTGTGTTGTTGTACAAACATATATATGTGTGTGTGTGTGTGTGCACAACAACTTGGCAGTGTGTCATTGCCACTAGAATCTAAAAACAAATGACAAAAATGTCAACAATTTTGTGCTCTGCATTGTCATAACGACGACAAGGAACGAGCCTTGGAGTGCTTTTCCTTGTGCCACTGAGTAAGTGCCTCTGTGTGACACTATGTATGCCTGTGTCTGTGTGTGTGTGTGTAAGTGAGTGAGCGAGTGCTGTGCGCTTATAAATACCAATAAATATTTGCAATTTCCAACACCAACAAAAATGTGACGCACAATTAAATTAATTGCGCAGCGCTCTATGGAATTTCAGCCAGTTTTCTTGTGGTACTTCTTCTTCTTGTCATTAGGCCTGCAATTAAGCCATTTATGCCAAGGCAGCACAAAAATGTTAAGCACTTTTGCCCTGTGCCCCAAACTTCAAGTCGGAATCCCTTTCGGCAGCTAATTTAAGCTGCTTGTAGAGCCAACTTTAACTCGTATAGCAATGATAATGATGATGTTAATGGCAATAATGATGATTCGAAATGTTCGGCACGAGTAAGAGGTTTATGCTTTCAGACAATTTGGCAATGTTTTGCTTTGTTTTAGGGAAAGTACATGAAAGTACATGAACATGTGTGTGTGTGTGCCACTCTAATGAGAGTTATTCATGAAACGGTAATCAATGAAGTTTTGCATGCAGTTTGCCATAGGAAATTTCTAATGGAATTTCGCTGAGGTTTTGCCAGGCCTCAATTAAGGTATGGAATGTGGAAATATTAGTGGAGAGTGTTGTTTGCTAATTGGCCAGAAAGAGGATTGAAGGTAAAGGAATTTGCTACCATATATAGTGTATAAATTCTTCTTCATTCTACATTCAAGTGATTGCAGTTTTTTAAATTTCTTGTGGAAACAAACTTTAAAAACTAGGACTTCGATTGAACTTGTTGAAGTTGTTTTAGAATCTGACCATGTCCATTTCCGCCTCCGTAAGTTGATATTATTGATGATTCCAAGTGTAATTTTAATGCAGAACAATTAAATAATTAATTAATTAATTAATAAACACAATAACTATCAATCACAATCAGACAAACTCCACTGTAGCTTGGCATCGTAACTTAGCTGAAGTTAAACATCTTATACCTTCTATAATCTCATTAAATTGCATTGAAATTGTATAATATCTATTGGATTTATCTTGAAACTTGAGTTTCGCAATGAAAACTGATATATTAATGCAATAACATATGTATTCGGTGGCTAATCAAACTGTTGTAGCTCTATCTATAAGTGTACAATTCCCAAGCCTATCATGAACACTTTTCCATTTCCAAAACCCTCTTTAAACCATCCGCAAAACACCTTCAACATGCAATGCTGTTGCTGCTGCTAGCGAAGGGCATTTTGAGTGCTCTACATTACCATACTTGCCAGATTATCCGTATAACTTATGCCAAGCGCTTTGCCCGGCCAACTGCACAACAGCAACAACAACAAGAACAACAACAACAACTGCAGCAACAACCACAAACAACAACAGCAGCAAGAACAAGTTGCACAAAACGCAGGCCGCTTAAAAACCTTCCGCTCATTATAAAACGCAGAGTCGCAGCACATCAACCTCATCTGCTGCTGCTGCTGCTGGTGTTATTGCTGCTGCTGCTGTGGCATGCCTCACGGTTACCATGAACGGTGCATGTAGCCGCAGCGAGTGCCTGCCTGCCTGCCTGCCACGCTTGCCACACGTTGTGCTTTTCATATTTTCGTACAATGAACGCCGCTAGCCTTGAGCCAGCTGTGCTGCAGCTCATGCACTCAGAAACCGCTCTCTGTTCCTGTCTCGCTTTCTCCCCCAGGCGTGCATTGCCTGCACTGCTGCCTGCTGTATGTGTAACTGTTCCGCATGCCTCACACTGCCCTTCCCTCTCCTGGCCACTCCGTTTTGCGCCCATCTTTTGCTTACAATTAACCTCAAAAATGAGTTTCCATTAAAAATGCCCCAGAGTCATCGATGTGTCCCCTGCATGTATGTGTGCGTGTGTGTGTTTGGCATACATACTCGCTACCTCTTCATTGTGCTCTCTCTCTCTCCTTCTCTCCCCCTATCTCTATCCTGCTCGTTTTCCTTGCTGCGTCTGCGGCAACTTTACGACAACGCCACGTGACGTATGTTGAGCTGTCAGTTGTGTTTAATGTGCTGCGCGTTGCATAGTATTTTTTGCCTGTTCTTAGCTCCCCACTCCTTCTTCTTATTCTTGTTGCACTTGTGGCACAACCAAAAAAGAGAAGATGAAGAAGAAAAGCATAACATGCACGCACAAGAAAACCGAAAGAACATTATCGAAATTGTTGTGAGCTCGCAAAGTGCACTACGCGTTGCGTATTAGATCAACTGTTGCGGATAAGACCAGCTAAGCTGGATCCATGTTCCGAGCTGGGAGCAATAAAGGATAATCGTGCTGTTGCCAAGGGAGTGTGAATGCCAGCAGAATGGGTGTATGGAAAGCGAAGTAAAATCAATTACCAAGTGCTAAAAGTTATTTAAGATTTGCCAGGGATATTGAGAGCGAAATGAAATCATTAAACAATTGATGCAAGTTATAACAAACCTTATGTTATGAGACTTTTTTAGATTGATTAACATCCTTGTTTATTTTAGACTTTGACCATGCCCCTTTGCGCCCACCTAAATCGATAAAAGTCATATACCAAATATGATTTTAATGCAGAAAATTTCTATCATTTCTGGTAAACGCAATAATTATCAACGTCCAAACGATTTTTGAAAATTTGGTTGCGATCGGATGATTAAGATACAAGTTATTCAAGAAATAATTTTAAGAGTTACTGATTTCCAAACCGCTCCCTTAAGTATGCAACACAATGGGTAGGGAAATTTCACAGTCGAGTACATTCGTTCGTGCTTGTTTAGTTTAATTTTCATCCTTATTTAAATGTGTCTTCTTTTATAATTTACCACAAGCAGTTCTCTTACAAGTTCAATAAAATACTACAACTTCATTTAACAATTTCAATTTTATATTGCACTCAAAAAGTTGTTTGTTCCGCATAATATTATTATCTTTTCTATAGCCCTAAAGTCCAACAACTTATTTAAAGTTTGTGAAGCATATTAAAAGCGCAATGAAATCAATTTCCAAGTAATGCAAACCATTAAAGAAATGTCAGCAAATTTATGCTAAAAAAATGTTTCGCAAAAATCCTTTAAAAAGTGCATTAAATTACTACAAGCAAATTTAATATAATATTAGGTTCTTCGAGACTTATATTGTTCATCGTATATAGTCTTTTTAACAGACTCAAAGTGCTGCAAGTTATTTAAGATTTGTCAAGAACTTTCTGCTAAAAGGTTGTTCAAATATTCCATTTAAAACATAATGAAATACTGCCAGTTTATTCGATTTAATAAGACTTCATGTTTTCTATAATAAAATATTATTTCACTTAATATTTCTCTTAACACTTTATCACTTAACTACAAGTTTAGTTTGAAGTCAGTACGAGTTGAGTATTTAAATCTGTTATTAAACTGTGCCATCACATTTCAATATATCAAAATGCAACTGCTCTTTAAAGGTTTCACCATAGAACATGTGCTACTTGAGCTGCACACACAAGTTTCAATCAATTTCGAGTTCGTTTCACGCTTTGTGCGTGCTACTTCGACAAGTTTTGGCTTATCATTCGTTTCTTTCAATGTTCCTTTTGGTAATTTGATGTGTCCGATGCAGTTGCACATTTTGCACTCTCTGTGAGTGTGTTCATGTGTATGTGTGTCTGCGAGTGTTTGTGAGTATCTGTGACTGACAGTGGATTATAAATTCCCCGAGCAAACAATTTAAATTTCTTTTTGCCGTGGCAAAACAATTAGACGCTCGATCAGACTAATTGCTGCTGCATTAATCTATTGATTCAACCTCACACCAGTTACAGACACACACACATGCCGGCACACAGACCCATCACACACACACAGACATACACATACGGAGCCGAGCACGTTCTGTGGCCTGGGGGCGGAGAGTCTTGACCATTTTAAATTGAATTTTAAATTAATAAACGTTGCGGTTGCATCAAGAATTACAAATTTATACGCGTCGTGTGCTTGGCATCGTCTTTGTTGCAACTTTGTCGATGTTGTCGTTGTTGCAGCTGCTGTTGTTGTTGTTTGTTGCCTTGTTGGCTTGTTGTTGTCGCGTTACTCTCGTTGGTTCCTGTCGTGCACTTCGTGGCATTGTGTCCAAATCTATGCACAGTTTTTTTGTCGTTGTTAAGCGTCTGCTCACTTCTGCTGCTTCGCTTTCGGACATACCCTAGAATAGTGCACGCCTACGGGGAGTATTGTTCACGCCTAGTGAGATAAGATGTTAAGCGTTTTATAGTTACTAAATTATACTCATATTTCTTATCTTTATGCTCCGCTCAGCTCTTTGCTTGAACTTCCCTTATTCTTCAGCTGCTGCAGGAGATAAATGAGTCGCGTATGCCTTGTGATATTCGCGCCACTTGGTTGTTCACTTTATTCTTTTGTTGCATATAAATCTTGGTTTAGCCGACTGCGCTTTCTTTGCCCTCCCGCCTGCCACCCGCACCGCAGCCTTTCTCACATTTCTCTTCGTTCAGTCCCCATTTTTTTCACTCGTTTCGTTTCGTTCTCTTTGTTTTCTTGTTGTTCTATTTTGTTTGCTTTGCTTTTGTGGTTTTAATTCTATTTTCAGTATAAATTGTTTCGGTACACTAACATTTTACCAGGGCGGCATGTGGCATTTTACAGTTGGCTGCTGTTAGATGCAGTTGCCTGCCCCAGCCCCAGCCTCCGCTGTGCGTCCTGTGTGGCATGCAACTAATTACATTTGCATATCTATGGCAAAGTGAAAATGCCCACCAATATTGTGAGAGTAGAGTTGCAAATCAAAACAAAAAGCACCAAAAAAGCTGGGCCTACATACATAACTCCAGAACTTACTAAATTTACTTGCAATAAAGTGCTGCGATTCCAGAAAAATTTAAACCAAGTATAAAGGCTTTAATTACAATTATAACTGTTTTATTTGCCTTTACTAAAATGAAATTGAAAAAAAATAGAATAAATAATAAATTAACTCCACAATAAAAATGAGATTTTGTTTCATGAGGTTTTGTTTCGTATATTTTCTATATATTTAAAGCATCAATTCCTGAAAGATTTCAACCAAGCCTAGAGCATTTATTAGCAGTCATAACTGTTGAGTTTGCTTTAGCTAACATTAAAATTCCAAAAATTATGACCATATTTTTGCCACAACAAACATCAAATTCTTTTTCTATTCTTTGCGCTCATTTCATACTGCTTTCTCTCCACTTTGCGACCACAATCAGCGCATAATTATAAACTTTTCTGAGCATTGCTTACGCAATGTACAGAAAAAACACAAGCACAATAAGAAGAACAGTCGAGGACAACTTCCAAAAGCCATTTAATATGCACTTGGCGTGGGCTTCTGCTGCTGCTGCTGCTTTGCTTATCAGCTCCGACTTGGGCCTGGCTGGACAGACACGCCCACATGCACGAGTGCCTCTAGCTGCCTTGGCTGCGCTGAGCATTTTGTTAATTAGTCTATAATTAATAAAAAGGAGTGAAAGAAGAGGGAGAAACTATAAGAGAGGGAGACAAACTCAACGCAACTCGCTTTGATTGCTTAGCATTTGTTTCGTCCAGAGTTTATGTTGTTGTCATATTCCGTTGATTTCTGCACCCGCTCTCATCCCTCTTTCTCTCTCTGCCCTGGCCCTGCATTTAGTTTTTTTCAATTAAATCTCTGCCACTTCGAAAGTTGTTGAAGCGCCAAGTGCGCATCAGGCGCAGCGCAAAAACAACAACAACAAATTGCATTTAATGGCAACACAAGAGCGCGCGCGCCTGCAAGTATGCAGCACTTTTTTAACCCACTCAGAAGTGAATAAAACAAGTGCCGGTTTTTAATTCATTTACATGAATGAGTTGAAGAAAAAAGAAAGTACATGGCATAAACTCGTTAAAGGGTTGAAAAACAACTGCTTAATAAATAAATCATATATAAAACGGAACGGTATAGCAATTTAAATTCAATATGAGGGAAGATTAACTAGTATTATTCACAAGAAAATATTTCAAAGAAACATATCAAGGTTTTACAAAAGCCAACAATTAACAATTATTGGTTTCTCACATACTGCTCACATACTAAGATCACTTAGGTGACTTGAATAACTTCTGTAAAATTTAAAGGTGAAAAAGTTGTATGTTTTATACGTCGTTTACAAATCCACTTGGGGAATAAAACTATAGATTTGTGGGCATGGTAGCCAATATTTGAAATTAAATTGATCTGCACAGGATAAACAGGAACCCTTATCTCAATTTTGGTGTCTCCAGCTTTTATAACTGGGTATTCGAACAGACACACAGATAGTTGAACTTGGTTCAATCGATTCGGCTAGTGATATTAATCATATTTATACTTTGTGGTCTCTGCCACGCCTCCTTCTGCCTGTTACATACATTTGCACAAAGTTTGTATATCCTTTTCTGACCATAAAAAAATATATAAAAATTAAAAACGATTCAATTCAGTACTTTAAGTCTAAAGATTTTGAGTAAATATTTCATTCCCAAGTTCATAGAGTACAAATTGAAGTTCATGACTAAGATATTGGCTTAAAACCATGACAATCTATTAACTATTCGGTTAAGGAATTGAATGAAACTAATCATATGCAAAATTTTAATTGCGAAACATGGTTCAATACAGTTAAATTCATTTCCCAATATATTAGTTCACTGTTCAGGAAATTAATTGAACTAATCATTTGCTATCGATTAACTCGACTGTTAACAAAAATTCTTAAAGCAATCTTTCCTTATGTTGCCTTGGGCGAACTCATATAAATTTCATTAGGAACATCGCAGGACATTAAAATCAGATCGATAACTGTCGCATTTCGTTGTGGATGTCCCCAATGGGATTGCCTTCGCAATGGCGTCAGTTGTGTCGGTTTTATCTGCTCGAAACGAGTAAATTAATCAAATGAACTGTATCACATGTAATTAACATAGCCCCAAAAAAAAACGAAAAATACGTATATGGCCAGCGATATGAATGATATGTGCAAAGAAGAACGAAGCGAAGGTTATTTTTCCCCCATGGTTGTGAGTGCAACGAAATGGGGCACAGAAATTAATAAAGCTAAAAGCATGCGGCCAATAATGTTTATAAATTTAATTATGCAAATGTTGTGTGCTATAAAAAATGTAAAATGTGGCGAGGGGGGAGAGATGGAAATGGACGACAAATAGGAGAGCTGTTGCCAACATTGATAAAGGCAAAAAAATTTAATAGATGTCAAGCACAAATTGAAATACGAATGCCAAAATAGCTGAAGTTTAAATATAAATGTAGCGAACACAGATAGAGAGAAAAAGGCAGGAAGGGAGGGAGAGGGAGATGGAGGGACTGGAGTAACATGACCTATAGACGTGAACTGTTGAACCTATCAAAGAAGCTGAAAATGTTGACTCGTTTCGAATCGCATATGAAATTAATTAAATTTTTTTGTTGGGGTTGTCAGTGCGCGTTGTACATTTAATGTTTCTGCTTTATGGTCGTTACCTCCACATCGAAAGACAGAATGGAGAGCGATGGGTCGACAGGGGAGGTGGGGAGTGGAGCACACTGTGAGAGAGAATGGGTGTGTAAGCTGCAGACAGGCGTGCTTTATTTTTATATATGTATGTGCATTTCCGTTTGGTTATTAGTTTTTCTGCGGCATTTCCGGCATTTTTTATGTGCCCTGTATATGTGTGTGTGTGTTTGCGCGCGGTTTTTATTATGTAGGTGTATGAGTGGGGAAATCAAGGCACTGTGTAGCTTTAATTGTTGTTGCTGTTGTTGTCATGTTACTGTCTTAATTTAACTTGCAGCGGTTAATTAAAACAACAATAAAGCCAAATATGAGACAGCTGCGCGTGTATGTGTTACCATTTGTGTGTGTGCGTCTGTTTGTGTGTTTATGTGTGTGCGTAATGGGAAATGCTTAATGGAAACTCTTCATACTTGACTGTAGCCAGAAGGAAGTTTATAGTAAATGTTTACTGCATACGCATGGCATGCAATTTATAGCAGATTTATGGAGAGAGCTTAATTAACTGTAGTTTAATTTTCAACTTTTAAATTTAAAATAAAAAGGTTGCAGTAATTAAAAGTAAAAAAGTAGTACCAAAAATCAAAGGCAGTAATTAGAGAATTAATAATAATTCAATATTAATAAGCACGAAAGCTTCAGACGAGTGTGCTCGATGCTGATTAAGAATACATGCATTTTCGGTTGGCACAAAGTTATAATACCCTTCTCCCCAATGAGTAGCGCGTATAATAAGCCATTTAATAATTGCTTATGCGATGTAATAAATATTTTTAGTTTATTTCTTAATTATTTATTAATTACTTATAAGAATGAAGCATAATACAAATTTAATAATATATAATAATAATATTTATTTTATTAGCAATAAAATAATTAAATTAATTACAAACACTTCAAAAGAATATTTTAATTAAACAAAAATACATATTTAATTTATTTTAAACATGCAATTCATATATTAACTATTTATATTAATTTCCAATTAATTAAGAATATTACGTAACAACCTTAACGTATAAGTATGTGTTCATTAAATTGCATAAATATGTTTATATATAATATTGTTGATAATATTCCAGCAACGTCTGCAAATCGAGTCGAATCTGTTTACATTCCATTTAGTTATAATAACCAGTATACAGTCATAATTATGAATTGATCAATGGCAACTAACGGTGTCTGGTTATTTGTTGTTCGCACGCACTGTTAAACACAATATTTAATAATAATTTCAGAGGCGCTGCTGGACATGTGTCGCCATAGCAAAGGTAGATTACAGGGCCAGCGCCAACAATTGCACATTTTATGTGCGCATTTCCAATAAATAATATATACACATTATAGCCAAAAATGAGCAAAGAGTCCGGCACTCAATTACATGCCGAGAGCGACGTGACAGTGAATGCAGAGGGTGTGTGAAGCGGGAAAGGGGGAGGCATGTCTGTCATACATTGCGTAAATGCAATTATGCAACTTTATGCAAGTCTATTTTAATGTTTAACATGTCATTTACATATGAAAGATTTAATGGCATTCGCATTGAATTGCAATTGCATTGCCCGAAGTAGAGACGGGGAATGGGATGAGGTTAGGGGTGAAAGCGGAACAACAAGCGTAACAAAGAGCCAATTAAAAGGCTAACAATATGCGGCCATGGTGCAAAGTTTTTTAATTATAACTTTAAATTCAAAAACATTTAAGCCGCATGCGAATGCAAAACGCATAAAAACTTCTGAATGTTACCCATAAAAGTGTGCTATAAACCAGGAAAACGCGTATACACACACAGATACACGTATGTGCCCATGCATACAGGTATGATCATTACAACAGCTGGCAATGCGCTACGCTCTGTATATGGTAAGTGAAAGCTAATATACCCTATAGGGATAAAGAGTAGTTAAGGGAAAAAGAGATAAGAAAATAATTTAAATATAAATAAATTATATAATTCACTAATTTATATTTAAAATAATAATATTACCATAAATTAATAATATAAATAAATATTTAATTAATAATTTATTTAATTCGTATTTTGAAAATACAAATAACTGACAGAAATTATGGAAAATGACATTCATTTGTAATTTATCAAATTTGAACGTGTTTTTACATGACAAAGCACGGGACAGTTAAGTGGATTTAACAAATAAGTAACAGGGTATTTCACAGTACTCCATGTTGTTATAGCTTAATGGCCGGCACTGTTAATTGCGTGCCATAAATCCGCAAACAGGCATCGTCAAACCCGCAAGCCTTGTGCGAGTTTCCTTTCGTTTTTCTCCATTTATGTTACTCCACATACACATGCTGCGCCTATAATAGTAGTATGTCTATATAGAAGCCAGTCCTATATATTTTATAGCCCTGGCAAACAAAGCGAGAAACAAGACGTGAAGAGAGAGAGTCGAAACAGACGAATGACCAGATACAGTAACATGTTACATGTAATTAATTTCAAATTATTTATACATGAACGCGCGTGCCCCGTTAAAACGAAGCTAACAACAACTGCTGGAACGTGTATCAAAAACAAAAACACCAAACAACAAACAGCAGAACTACAACAATAAAATAAAGAAGAAAACCTGGCAACAGAAACCACAAAAAAATACTTTAGCACAGCCTGCGGTCTTGTTCGCACTACGCGCTTGTGCTCAATTAAAGGCTAACCGTAGGGGCCGAAAGAGCAGAGCTCAATAAAAAGCCAGCAAAAAAGGGGAGAAGTAGAATGGAGAGAGGATAAACTAGCAACAATAGTCAGTTAGAAAGTTGCTCTCTATCGGGGAAATAAAAGAGAAACGTGTGGCATGGCGATTTTCTGTGTGAAATTGGATTCTTTTGATGAAGAGCTAGTGAATCTCGTGACTGTTCTCTCTTTGCTTTCTACTGCATTCCACTCTTCTTTTGTCTGCTCTGGCTGTTCTTTACGATTTCTAATAATTTCTGTCTTTTTCTTATCTTTCTTTTACCTTGCCTCGCCGCGATTGCGTTGTCTACTTTGTCATCTATCTATATTTTTCATAATTTCTTATTGCATTTGTCGCTTTGCTCTGAATATTTATATTCTCCGAGCCCATAAAGTATATAACATAGTATAAATATAATATAAATAAATATATATATGTAATATATAAACATTGACAGTCGATCTACCCACCCAAACTGGTCTCTCAGTTTTTGAGCTATCGTGATGAAACTTGGCACACATGCTTTTTATTGCTGCACGCTGTTTAGAAGTCGCTACGAACCGGATCGGATCAGTATATCGTATAGCTGTCATACAAACTATCGGCCGACTTTTGTTGTTTGGCAAAATATTGAAACCAAATTTATTGCATCGAACTTTTTCTATTTATAAAACATGCCTTTTAAATTTCATTAAAACTATAACATATAGCTGTAATAGGAACAATCGACCGAAATGAAGGTTTTTGTATGAAGACCTGTTATGATTTTAGAAATAACTTAACTTATCAGTGCCAGTCAAAGAAAGATAGAAAATTGAATATACTTAATTCCATTCAATTATGCACCATTATATATAACTAGTATTGGAACAATCGAAGGAGATAAGAGCTTGCAAGTGTATAAAACTTTCTGCATGCCAAAGGTAGCCCTTCTTTTTCGTTTTCTTCTTTATTACCTTCCCACAATACTATTGTTAACATGCCTCACTGTCCTTGTCTTCTCTCTTTTGCAACATTTTCTCTGTTGCTGCAATGTTGTTCTGGCATTTTTAGCATATTAATTTGGATTTCCATATTAAATATTTCTTCTTTCTTTCATTTAAATATTCCTCCCATAATTATGCCAGGAATTTCGCAATCACAAAACTGGGAATCGCATTTGCTGATGAAATGTTTCTCGTTTCCTTTCCCTCTCGAAAATTTCCGCTGCCACAGCGATTGTTTGTGGGGTGAGTTTGAGGTGGCCAGGAGTGGGACATGCCGCAGCTAATATGCTTGCGCCCTCCCATAAGCTATAAGACATTGTATCCTACAAGGTCATAAAGTCGCCTTTGACTTGCCTACATTCCTCCTACCCCCTTCCGGTCTCCTCCTCCCTCTCCCGCGCTGTGACAAGAGGCCGCCAAGTATTTATTTGTTAACTGGTTTAATGACGCCAGTGCCACGCCCCGAGCTGCCCGAAGGGGGACATAAAATGCGTGCCACGCACCACAAATGCAATTGCGCCACAGTTGTATCTGTGTGTGTGTGTGAGTAAATCATAGCATTTTGGCTTTAAGCGTTAAACTGCGCAGCATTAACTACCTGCCTGCCCAGCAGGAGGCTCAGCACGTACCTGCTGCCAGGTAGGGGCTGCCACAGACATTCGCAGGAGGAGCGGCAGAGGGGAAGGGGGACAGCCAGAGGAAGCGTGAGCGCAGCAGCTGCGTTCCAATAAGCACATAATTGAATTCTGATCATAAATTTGCATTATGGCCGTAACGCGGGTTTCACGCCGGCTTCACTTTGCTTTGGTTTTGGGTTTTGGCCCAGCCAAATATATTTATATATACATATATACATATATATATAAAATTGTACGTTGTTGTTGTTGTTGTATTTTCTGCCGTTTTTCACTTTTCACTTTGCTTTGCACGCAGCACGTGGCTTATGGTATAATTTTACCCAAAACGCACATTTCGCATTGGGCTCAGGCGAACGAAGAGCGCACCAAAGATACTCGTAAAAACGTGCTGCATGTAAATAGCCAAAAAATAAAAAAAAAAGAATACTGAATATATACCAAAGGGCAGACAGAGAGAGGAGGCAGAAAGATGTGTCCGCATAAAATGCAACGATTTATGGCTGAAACACCTAAATTAGACACTCGACACCGGTCAGCTAAGCTGCTAAGGGATCGGTGTAAAGTGGCCAAAACGGGAGCGAGCTTAGTAGCAACTAAGCCAAGGCAACTTTTAAAACTAGCGGAAAAAGCCACATAAATAGTAAAAATAATGTTCGGGGAATTTAATACCTGCTACCAATAGGGTAGAAGGGTATTATAGCCTTGTGCCCAAACTATAATGTACTATATGTCACATGCAGAAGGAGGTGTCTCCAACCCCAGAAAGTAGTCATATATATGAAAGAATAAATTGTTCAGAAACCGACATATGTTAAACCTTACTGAACCAATATCTAATTATACCCGCTGCACATGCGGAAGGGGGCGTCTTCGACTCCACAAAGTATTTCTACATAGTATATGTAAATATTATTAATCAGCATCAACAGCCGAGTCGATATAGCCACAAGACCAACATCGTATTGCAGACTATTTGTGAAAATTTCGTTATGATCGGACAATAAATATTGCAAATATACAACAAATCACTATTAGAATTCTAGTCTCGAATTCCGTTTTATTCAAATGCAATTATTTATTTGCACAGTTTAAAGGTCTTAAGATGCATCTTTGCCGGCATACGAAAGTGACTTACAATAGCTCAGTGGATTGTGTCACAGACTCTAAGGCCAATAGTGCTGAGTTCGACTCCCACTACCGGCATATGCAATTTTATTTTGTATTTCAATTAATTTTTTTAAATAAATGCAACATTTATTTGGTATATCATAGTCGAGCACACGACTGTAGTCTTGCGTGCTTTCAAGTGAGTAATGTGTTGCTAATATTTATAGCCAAAGTTTTCTTTACAGTTAATAAAGATATAATATAAATAAATAGCCGATAAATACTTCAGTTTACTGACAACTATAATAAATTATTATAAAGCGCCTTTAAAATAATTAACCAGAAAAAATATTTCATAATACTTTAATATAATCAATTCTTTACATTTTTTTATCAAGAAATATTCGTAAAATATTTTGCTTTAGATTTTCGACTTTTATATACTTTTGTAGCCCATATTTAACTCAAAAGTCGCTTGGCGTCTACGAATCTAAGATGGAACTGAAGCTGTTTGCTTTGGAAATGTGTATTCAATATGTTATTTCAATCGATTCACTTGTTATTCAAATATGCAGATGCCTTGAGTTCCCTCTCCGAGGCATTATTTGTACATCTGTTTATTCCCAAAACATACACGCAGACACGCATACAAACCCACCCACGCACACATCCACAAAATACCTGGTAATATTTTATATACATATGCACCCACATAACATATATATAGTTTATATACGATACATGTTCATTTTGAAGCTGAAAGCAATGTAATGTAAAACATGTTTCAAACAATTTTATTGCCATATTTATCTAATTGCTCATCAATTCCTTGAGTTGTGGTCCGTGGTCCCAAAGATGATGAAGAAGAAGGACAGGAAGGAACAAGGGAATCGAAAGTCAAGTCAAAACATTCATACATATTTCATGTGGGAGTCAACGAATCCATTTGGGGGCGTGTCATACAATTCGCATTGATTGTTTTCAATAGCGCACAACAAATGTGTCTGTCAAAAATTAATCACTTGCACTTAGTAGAAAACACTCACACTACCAAACACATACGAAGACAATGCCTGGGTGCTACACGCATTTATAATTGAATATGGCTTTTGTGAGGCTCTCCCTGTTGCTGCTGTTCTTGTTATTGGTGTTGTTTTGACGCTGTCTGTCCAAGTTGGCAGGTCGACAATCGATGGCCAACTGGCAACTGGCAGACGCCTGAAAGCACGCAATTTATTTTCATTTCTCTAATAGACTTATTTAGGCACACACACACGCACGTACACTAACACACACGCAAGCACGCACACACACAGAGAGAGACAGGAGACAGCAGATCTGACTGCCTGCCAATACACGCGTGTGCTGCGTGATAAATTATTTGTAATTTATTAATTTATTTATTAATTTCGCCGTCTGTTTTGCTTTTGTCTGTCTACCTCACCATGCACACATTGCTGTGTGTAAATGTATGTGTGTGTGCTTGTTTGTGAGTATGTCTTATCGGTTTGTGATTGTGTGGGTGCTGCTTGTTCTCGCCTGTTTAGGGATTCCTCAACTCATGTCACGATATGCCAGCGTGAAGTTGTAGTCAATACACACGCGTTATATCATAAACACAATATATTTCTGACTTTACCGCTTAAAAAATGATTTGCAGCATAGAACATTTTGCTTGGAATTTTAAAAAAAAACTGGTTTTATTTCTAAAACGAAAGTTGAAACATAATAAATGCAAACAAATGTTGATAATCTATTTATTATTATTTTTCTCTTTTTATTATTATTATTATATCGTATAATTGCTAGAAAAGTGATAGAAAATATATAAATTGCTTGGAATTTAAAGAAAATAAGAAACATTATAAATTTGAAAGAAATATTGAAATATATGATTATTATTTATATTTCTTTCATTTACCAAATAACCTTTTGAATTATTTGTGGCTTAATTCTCCACAATTAATCAAGCCATAGTATACCTAAAACTTTAATCCATTCTCTTCAGTTCTTCTTGTTTCTTTGATATTCCTGTCTGCTTTAATTTCTTGGCATGCCTTTTTTGGCGACCTCATTAATAAGTTTCGCTAGAATAGATAGAAGGTGTTTATGTCTCTCACTGTCTTAACTAGTTCTTTGTTTCTTTTTATTGCCTCGTTTAATGGCTGACTTGCATGCAAGAATGTTGCTCTCCCCCTCACTCTCTCTCTCTCCCACTCTCTGACTCTGTCTTACGCTTGCCAGAGTTGTCAGCGCTTGTGTTGACAATACAAATGGATTTCCAATGATTTATTATTGCATTAGAACGCATTAGACGCAGACAAGAAGGCAGAATGTTACTTGGTTCACTTTTGTAGTGCGCATCGCGTAGTCCACGTCCTGCATGCCACAAGCCGCCCACACTTACCACACACACACGTAGACACACACAAATACAGAGAACAGACATTTGTTTCTGGCCGAGCTCAGTGTGCAGTCAGTGGAAATGCATAAAAATGAGTCATAAGTTTAAAAATTTATAAAATGCGCTAGCGCATAACTGCCAAGAACAGGAGTGTGCCAAGGGTGGTGGGGGCGTGGTTGCGCCTTCTACTGCCACTGCTGCTGTATGCCATTTGCTACATTTCTAGCAACATTTTACTGGCAGCATGCAGCATTATCAAATGTCTACGACAAGAAAAATTAAATTAAATTGTTGTAGTGCAGACAAGAAGACGGGCAAAGAGCAGAAGGCAGACAGAAGATGGAGGAGAGAGATAGAAAGAGCCGGCACAGCATGCGCTAGTGTATGTTAAAATAGTCTTCGACAGGCCATGGGGTCTGGGCAGCGAAATTGAAACGCCGCCATCTAAGACGACCATCTTCCGGGCGAGCCTCAGCCTCAGCTACAGCTTCAGCATTTCCGACAACCTTCGTAATGCAAACTTAATAAGATGTGCGCTAACCCCGTCTCTCTTCCACTCTCTCTTTCGCTCTCTCTCTCTGTTTCTTTATCTGCCTGCCTAGTCTGTCCGACTGTTGGACGCCTGTCTGGCTGTACATGTCGTCTGTCAGTGGATACACATGCAACTTTCACGACTGCACTGACAGTTAGACAAACAGACCGGCTATCTCTTCCACTGTCCCTGCTTCTATCTCTTCACTCCCACTAGTATATCCTTTTCGTCAGTTGGTCTGCTCGTCTGTCGCCAGCGACATAGAGAAAACGGACTGCCAGAAGAGTCAGCAAATTGTTGAACGTACCCATCAAGTTGTTGCCATATAACTGTAATCAGCAAACATTTTATGCTTGAAACCGGACTGCATATTGTATTAGATCTGTCGGGATTCTGCAACCAGTTGCCTGGAAGAATGAGAGGAGATATGACAGATTAAGCAGGACCATCAATCACAGTGCTGACATGTGGTTAAAGTCCAATATCGTAAAAATACTTTTATTAAATTTTAATCATTGAATGTGTATATGACAAGTTGGATACACACAAGGCTTCACCTGCTCGCTTACCAAAATTGTGTCATTAATAACTTCTTCATATTTAAATACATTTGCTGCTGTTGTACATACATTTTCAGTTAGCATATCCTACTATCCTTCTACACTATGTGCTTCTACCATAATCTATGTCTACTCACTGTTAATATCACACATTATGATTCGCATTATATAACGAAAAAAAGTTAACTTATCAGTGCCAATCAAAGTGGCAAATAAGATTGAACATACACCAAACCATTCAATTCTGGACCATTCTATATAACTAGTATTAGAACGATCGGAGGAGACAATTACCTGCAAGGGCATACAACTCTCAGCATTCCGAAGGTATCCATTCTTTCTTAGTTTATTTTCTTTTAAACTCCCGCCAAAATCCCATAAGAAATTGTTGCATACTTTCGGAAACAAACTTTCAAGTATGACTTTAAGAATTCTCAACCAGTTTTGGCGCTCATTTCTTGGTATCCCCACCCACGCGCCAATCTATCACTTTGCGTAGGGTTCTCGGCAGTAACCCCTTATGAAGACTTGACCGCGTGCACTACTGGCCAATAGCCGTGTAGAGCTTATGACTAAAACTGGTTTATTGCCAACAACTTGATAGTTAACTTATTAATTGCCTTAAAATTAATTAAGTTATAGAGTTAAGTAACCCTTTTTAAGGGTCCATGGCAGCAGTGCATGCGGCCAAGCCTTCCTAGGTGAGTTCATTTCCTATTGAATGGCTCTTGCGCGTAATTTTTGGAAGTCGGGAATGGCACGGGCGGGCATGCCTTCCCGCATAAATAATAAATACTCAAATGGATCATAGATTAGAAACAATTGAAACATGTTTAATTATAATGGAAAATAACCCCAATATTTGAACTGAAAGTTTGAAATAGCATGATCCCCTATAGTGTCTCCTGCAGTTTGTATGACAAAGCAAATCTTACTGAATAACGGGAATACCGCTAAGCTAAAAGTCTGCCCCGCAGGCAGAAGCAGGAACTTAACGTGGAAACTCCAACAGCATTCGGCAGGTGTACAATTTACGTAACATTACAGTCAGATTTCGTAATTTTTAAAAGCGGAAAAGCACTGTAAATATCGCGGTATCTATTTTTTTATTGCCAAAAAACTTAGTTACAAATAATTTAGATATAAAATTAGGTTTATGTTAACTTAAGAATTGTAGCATCATTGTATGCGGTTAAGTTGGCTTCTACGAGATTATTCCTTATGTGAAAAACTCGTCCGTGTCATTTTTGGTAGTCGGGAATAATTGAATAATAGTAATCCGGGTTTTTAAAGCGATTGAATATTAACTTTAAAATGAATTATATATTTCCGTTTCCAATAATATCCTCATATTATTCCTTATCACATATCATTATAAACATTTTAAAAGAATCTTTTAACAACAAAAAATCTATCGTTTGCAATAGTACGAGGGTCGTTTGATAAGTCCGTGACATTTTGAATAAAATATATTTTTTTCGTCAAAGAAGCGTTTTATTTCTCAACATAATCTCCTTTTAGCTCTATACATTTAGTCCAGCGTTTTTCCAATTTTTTTATTCCTTCCAAATAATAGGTTTTCTCAAGGCCCTCAAAATAGTCGTTTGTTTCTGTGATGACCTCTTCATTTGACCCGAATCTCTTACCGCCGAGCCATTTCTTCATGTTTGGAAACAAAAATAGTCACAGGGGCTAAATCTGGAGAATATGCTGGATGGGGTAGCAGTTCGTAGCCCAATTTATGAAATTTTGCCATGCTGACTACACACGTGTGCACCCGTGCATTGTCCTGATGGAACAGCACTTTTTTTCGCCAAATGCGGTCGTTTCTGCTTCAAATCAATATCGAATCTGTCCAAAAGCTCTGAATAATATTCGCCGGTGATCGTTTTACCCTTTTCAAGGTAATCGATGTGAATGATACCTTGTGCATCCCAAAAACTGTGGCCATGACCTTGTTGGCCGACAGACCCACCTTGGCCTTCTTTGGTGCACGTTCACCCGGAGAAACCCACTGTCTTGATTGTTCTTTGGTCTCTGGTGTGGTGTGGTGGATCCATGTTTCGTCTACGGTAACGAAACGGCGCAAAAATTCGTTTGGATTGCGGTTGAACATCGCCAAACACTCCTTTGAAATGGTCACACGGTTGCGCTTATGGTCGTGTGTGAGCAATCGCGGCACCCATCGCGCGGAAAGCTTTTCATGTCCAAATATTCATGTAAAATGTGATGTACCCGTTCAGTTGAGATGCCTACAGCCTCAGCTACCTCACGCACTTTCATTCTCCGATCATCCAATATCATTCCATGGATTTTGTCGACGATTTCTGGCATGACGACCTCTTTTGGGCGACCTGAACGTTCGGCATCACTTGTACTGGTACGACCACAACGGAACTCAGTAAACCATTTCTTAACCATTGAAATTGATGGTGCAGAGTCCCCATAATATTTATCAAGTCTTTCCTTGGTTTCGGTGATGGATTTTTTACGCAAAAAATAATGCTTAATTAGCACACGAAATTCACTTTTTTCCATTTTCGTTAAAATTCACGAGATCGTCTGCTTTCAATGCCTATAAAACGCAAACCAAAAAACGCAGCTTTCTCAAAATTTTACAGTCAGCTGTTAATCGATAACTGCTGACAGGAGCAGTGTTGTATTTAGAGCAGGTGCGCGGCAAATACAAAAAGTCACGGACTTATCAAACGACCCTCGTATTTCTAGTCTCCTTTAAACTCCCACAAGAATCCAGGAATCAGAAATTGTTGCATACTTTCGAGAGCGAACTTTCAACTATGACTAATATTGTAATTCTCAACTCGTTTTGACGCTCATTTCATGGTAACCCCACCCACGCGTTAAGCTAACACTATCTCTCAAGGGGCAGAAGCATCAACAACATCGATGTATCTGCTCTTTATCTCTATTCCTCCACGTAAAGCGTAGTGGGGGTTAGTCGGGAGAATGGCTTAGCCGTTTGTATTTGCTTGAAGCCGCGTAAAGCTTATGTCTAAATCTGGCGTATTCAATGTTAGAACTGATGCAACTGCACTATCTAGCATGTTTATTGCCAAAAACTTGATAATTAACTTATTAATTATTTTGCCTTAACTTTGCCTTATAATTAATTAAGTTATAGAATTAAGTTTCCCTAGCTGTAAGATGTTTGGTGGTTTTGGTGGGAGCAACTGCATACGGCTAAGCTGCACTCTTCGAGTTGATTCCCCATTATGCGTAATTTTTGGAAGTCGGGAACGGCAAGGCGTGCCTTCCCGCATAAATAATAAATAATCAAATGGTTCATAGATTAGAAACAATTTAAAACTTGTTTAATTACAGAAGAAAATAAAACAAAACTTAGTGAAATAGAATGAACGCATGCAGAAAGGAAAATATCTCCAACTTATCTCAACATCTTCCTTTAGAAATAATCCTCTTTCGACTTCATAAAGTATATGACATAATTTCTTCGGTGTGCCGAAGGTAGCATTTTTTACCAATGCAGAGGGTATATTAATTTTAGCTAGTAGTTGACAACGCACCTTAAGAAACATCTCCAACCCCATAAAGTATATACAATATACTTTAAAATCGAACTAGCTCTGTCCGTCTCTTGCAACGCAAAATAGTCTCTTTGTTTTATAGGTTTCTTAATGAAACTTGGCACACATGTTTCTTATTGCTGCACGCACGCTGCATACTATATAACATCGGAGGAGATAACAACCTGAAAGGGTAAAGAAACTTCGGCATGCGCAAAAGGTAGCTTTCTTTCTCGATTTTACTTTAAGAAAAGCTTAGCAACTGCTCCCTAACCGAACGTCAACACTTTGCTAATAACTCACATTTTTCAATTGAAAACTCAATTTCAATGCATGCGCTCTTTTGTTTTTCGTTGAGCTTATGCATTTTCTTTTGTCCTGTGGCACATGCATATTAACGACTATCATTACCGACTACTTGGCATGTCCTTCAGGGCCACTAGCAAGAACTCTTCTGATTGAAATCAATTGTTTGCCTGTCTGGGTACAGAGTACGTAGGATATTGCTACAAGAGCTGTTCGAGTAGCGACAGCAATTAGGCAAACGTTGGCCCTTCATTAGGCTGATCAATGGAGCTGCCTGATGTCAGTGCACACATGTGCACATCCCCAACGCACACACACACATGTATTTATGGGTGTGTATGTGTGTGTATGTGCCACATCCTTTTTGCCAACAGCAGGAAGTGTTGACTGGCCACAAATTTGCCCGGCGTCTTGTGAATGAAACTTTGTTATATCTTCATTTTTCTCGCTCGTTGTTTCTTTTTCTCCTCCACTTCTTCAGCTTTTTCTTGGTTGCCGCTGGCACTTGCGGCTTTATTGTTGGTATTGTCTAACATCTTCAGCCAGTTGGCAGTTGCCATTTTCCGGCTGCTGCCACTAAAAAACGGTTATTTACTCTGTCCCCCTCTCCACTTTCCTCTCCCTCCCTCTTTCTGTCTGTCTGCCTGCCTGCACGTTGTAGTTGCCGTAGGCACCATTTCCTTGCCTTGTCGCATGCTGCTTGTCTCCGCATGTTCCCTACCCCACTCCCTTCTCTGCCCCTCTCTTGTTGCCTTGCCTGTGCGCCTACTTAACACAATAAACACTCAATTTTCAAGCATGTTTTGTTTGGGATTTGCCTCAGCTACCGGCTACACTCGTCCCTGGTTCGAAACTTTGCTAAGCAGCCTGCAAGCTGTTTGCTTTGGGCGCACAAGCAGAGAAGCAGAAATAGAGGAGATGATGGAAGATGGGAACAGGCATTACAAGAAACCCATCTGAGGCCTATAAATACATTTAACGTTTCGACAATTGTTGACTGCTGGTGTTTTGATTTGTTTTCAATTGCTTGAGTTGGCAAAACTTTTCTGAATAATTCTGCATAAACTTGACACCAAGCTTAACTAGCCATCGGACTGGAAAATTCAGCAGCAGCAGAAAGTTGATGTTAGCTTGAGAACAGACATTACAAGTCTGTGCTATATGGCATTTAGGGAAGGTATTTGTAAGAAAAGTATAAAATTATATATTAAATATATAAAAAAATATTATATGTAAAATTCTTGTTCAGCATAAACAGGCCAACCAATCTAACTTGATAAAACTTTGCTCTAATATATAGAATACTAAAATATAAACTATTGAAATGTAAAGAGCATTAGGCTATTGATTTATGTATTGAATATATGTATAAACATATATATTTTTGTATCAACATCAAGAGCCGAGTCGATTGAGCCATGTCTGACTATCTGCCTGCGCCTAATTCTTTTTACACCCTTCCAAAAAATGGTCAAAAAATTGCATACTAACTTTGAGCAAATGTCTGCAACAGGCCAAAGGAGGCCTGGCAGATCCCATAAAGTATATATGTATAGTATAGTATATTTAACAATACACTTATATAGTACATTGCCAGCAGTAAGTGTCATTTTCAAAACTTTGGCACGCCTCTTTTCGCCTCTGTAAATAAATGGAAACTATTGAAAAGCTACATTCGAGCTGCAATATTTTAAACTCATCACGATCCGATAGGAACTAAAAATGATTTTAAGGATGGAAAATTGTTTAGAACTTATTTACTTAAGTAGACCTAATTTACGCAAACAGTTCTAAGTTAAAATCTACAAATACATTTTATTTACCTTTTTATTTTCATAGTAACGTAATTGAAAACTTTCACAATGCAATTTTGCTGATTATTTGCACGAGGGGCGTTGGCTATGTAGTTAGAATAGCCGACTAATAACTCATTAGTCCCGGGTTCAACTTGTTTTTAGCATGCGATGATTGAATATGTTTTTTTTTAATTTCACTGTGTGATAGCTTGAATGGCTTACCTCAGCGTCTCCCTCACACAATCTCTCTATATCTTCTACACTTTCATAGATACCAAATAAAATATTGCCTAACTCTGGAATGTAAACTAACAATATAATAATGCTGAGTGGCAACCTTACCTTCTTATTTACTTCACTATACTTATGAAGAATATTTATAACTTTGCTGCCTTTCATCTTTAACCCTTCTATCAATTTTCATTCGCGATTCTTAAGAAAGGAAACACTCCTTCTAGCCATAAGCCATTCCCGGCTCAACCCGCTGATACCTTCGCAATTCGCACTTCATAGCATTAGCATTGCTGAAGGAGGAAGAACCTTAAGATGGCCCCCAAAATTACAATCCATACTTTGGCAAACTCAGCTGTTTTAATAATTTAACAATAACAACAAGTTGATGCAAATGCCTCAAGAGGGAAGAGGAAAGCCAATGCTAATGCTGACTAGTGGAAAGTGGAAAAGTGCCAAGGGTCGCAACGTCAACTGGCCGCTGGCTTGCAAGATGGTAACAACACCAACACACATACATACATATACACACACCCCAGAAAAAAGGCGACTCTTATCAATCTTAAAAATGCATGAATAATTAAAATATGCAAATTTGCCTGTGGCCAGTTTGGAAGACTTAAAGGCAACAAGGCGAGGCAGCAAGAAAGGACCTGCCCGACGTCGAAGTCGAAAGTCAGAAAATTCTCTTAAAGCGGACTCTTTATGCTGCCTTTCGCTTTCGGCGTGCGCGTCTGTAAAATGTTTGCTATGCCACAACAAGCCGAGAAGGAGTGAGTGGGAGAGAGACAGTGGAAGCCGGGGGAAATACATACAAAAAGCGCCCCCTTTTTCCTTGGGTAAACAGCATATTTATCAGAGAGAAAAGCTGAGAGAAAAACGCCGCGTGAAAATGCGCCTTTGAAAGTGACTCAATAATGCAAACACCTGACACCTGCGAGTGTGTGTGTGTGCTTATCGTTTTTATACCCTTCGACCATTGAAAATGGTCAAAAAAGGGTATACTAACTTTGTGCAAATGTATGTAACAGGCATAAGGAGGCGTGGGAGACCCCATAAAGTATATATATTCTTGCTCAGGATCACAAGCCGAGTCGATTGAGCCATGTCTGTCTGTCTGTCCGTCTGTCCGTCTGTCCGTCTGTCCGTCTGTCTGTGTGAACGCACAGATCTCAGCTATTATAAAAGCTAGAGTTACCAAACTTGGCAGGAAGACTCCTGTGTACTATAAGCAGATGAAGTTTATTTCAAATGTTAGGTGCCACGCCCACCGCCCCCACAAATCAATAATTTAATTTTTGAACTTAATTTGTAAGTGCTGTATATAAGATACAACTTTCTGACTTAAACATATACTAAGCTAAATGAAATATCTACGTAGTCCCCAAATTACAATCCAATCGAACAATAAACACAGAAGTTATTTAAGAAAGTATGAGCATAAAACCAAGTGCTTCTGTCAGCTAACAAGGGAGACGGGCGAGCTCGAGCGCCATCTGTCGGGATTAATTTCAAAGCATGTTCATATGTGTATGAATTTAACAAATTAAACTACACGGGAACATAGGTCGAAGGGTATCCCACTGTCGCGTTTTGCGCGACTGTTGCTCTCGTTCCTTTTATATGTTTGCTGTATGGGGAGGTGTGTGCGTGTTTTGTGTGTGTGTGCGGGGGTCAGTGGCACCTAAAAGCAGACAACATGCAAATAAAGCGCTTTATGTGCCGTTGCTTTTGTGCCATCTAATGATGTTTATCGCTCTCTCAAGACATTGCTAGTCTATTGAGGTGCGACTGTGTGTGTGTGCGTGTGTACGAGTCTGTGAAAAGCGAAGTGTGACCAGGTGCAGGGCTTTACTTTGCCTTTATTAGCTAATTCATTAGAGAGCTGATCTTAAATAAAAAACTCAACAAGCTGCGTGTCGCAATTTTTACTCACCCTCTCTATGTCTGTCTCCCTTCATGTCTCTCACTCACCCTCTGTCTGCCTGTCTGTACCTAACTCAGTCTATCTTTGCGCACAACATTGTTCGCACATTTTCCAACACTTTTCGTAGCAGGCAACAGCAACGGTGACGGCGGCGATGGTGGCAGCGGCAACTAGCTGCAGCTTAATTGAAATGCATGAAAAGCCACATGAATTTGGCAGTCAACGACAGCAGCCACTGCAGCTGGCTCCGCTCCCATAGCCCCAACTCTCCCTCCCTCCGTATCTCCCCATCTCTCTGCCTTTCTCCCTGTGCGCTGCTTGGCTTTATTATAAATGCACACACAGACACTGACACGCATGCAGCATACGCATCGACGCGTTGCATTGGTCAGCGATGCGTTCGCCATGCCCCTTACGCCTTTCCTCGTCGCACTTGCCCCCTCGACACCTCTCGTAACGCTGTAAATGAAGTGTTCGCCAGTCTGGCATGCTCGGACTTTTCACTGTCCTCTCTCTCAGCTTTTAGAATTTTTCATTGCATTTTCAAATTGGCAACGCATAGGCAACTCTGCAGCAGAACAACAACAATTTGGCCCATGGGTGCCACTAAAACAACAATAACAACAGCAACAACTACAACTACAGCGCCAACATCAACATCAAAATCAACAACTTTTTAGTCTTCAACTGAAATGTCCTTTAAACAGTGTGTGGTATCGACGCCACTGCCAGAGAGTTTTGCCATGCTAGGAGAGGGGAGGGGCAGCGGGCGGACACTAAGAGCAACTCCAGATAGTATCATACTATATCAGGTCTAGAACAATGACAAATATTTGCCAACGGATTACATTTAAAGTGTTGACTATAGAGCAGAGTCTTTAAAGCAGATCAAAATGGTGTATGAACTTTATTGTATAATACGATAGGATGATATAGTGAGTTTGAGGGTTATTTGATATACTATATATTCTATATATGTTGTAAAAACCTCCTTTTTTCATATTTTCTGTTGACATTGATATATTTTTCTTAAGTATTCTGGATAGCATCAAATATTATCTGTCAATTCAATTAAATATCAATAAAATTCTCTACTAAACTTATAATGAACATTTCTAAACAATATGTTGTATATTCAGATATGGATCAATTTTTTTTTTTCATATATGAACATATGTATATATTTTTCATATATATATCTATGTCTTATCTATATCTATAAAAAATATATATATGTACATAAACGAAAAAAACGATTAATTGATGAATTCCGAACTTTCAAAATAAATTATGTATTTTTCTTGTTTCCGAAAATATCACCTTATTATTCCGTTTCTCACAGCTTTTTAGAATCTGTTTTGAAAGAATCTGTTTGACAACAACCAAATCTGTTTCGAATAACAAATTATTGCAATCTTTCGAGAGCGAGTTTTCACAGCATCACTATAATAATTCTCAACCAGTTTTGGCGCTCATTCCATCATAACCACAGGCATGAGTCAAATTAATCAAATACCCAGCCCCTGGTACAGGTAACCTCCAGAGGAAGGCTTAGCTGCAGCACTGTATGTCCAGTATTGACGCAACAGCCCATGTTCCGATATGGCATTTGCAATGTTATTGGCGCATCCCAACTGTAAATAACGCGCTTTCTAGCTTGTTCTAATGTCAGAAACTTAACAGTTAACTTATTAATTATTACGCCTTAATTCACCTTAATTATGTGCCTTAGTAATTAATTAAGTTATAGAAAGTAAGTTTTCTTCCATAGATTAAGACTTCTGGTAGCAGTGTATGAGTATGCGGCTTTCGCCGACCTCTGCAGGATTACCTTGTGCGTTTACAATTTTTGGAAGTCGGGATGGCGTTCGCGCCATCTCGCATAAACAATAAATAAACAAGTGAATTAACAGGTATTCCGAACTTTCAAAGCTTTTGAATACGTACATAACTTCAAAGTCAATTATGCATTTTCTTTTCCGATAATATTCTCGTATTATTCCTTTCATCACATCATTATAAACACTTTATGATTAGATCAGAATCTATTTTTCACATCAATAAAATCTGTTGCGTGTCTTTTTCTATTTTCCCTTAAACGCAAACTCCCACAACAACCCCGTATGAATTTGTTGCATACTTTTGACAGGGAACTTTCAAGCACCAATCTAATAATTCCCAACCAGTTTTGGCGCTCCTTTCAAGGTAACCCCACCCACGCGTCAAGTTAAGTTAAGCTAGGTTTTAGCGGTGCAGAATTATCGATGTTAGATTATGACTTCTCATACAAACATCAACGGTTCTAAACCTCTGTTACATATCTGGCGTAGAGGTCATTGAGGTCATTGAGGTCATTGATCACGTAGATGATATCTCCGAAGTGAGGCTTGGCCCTGTGTGCTGCGTTGTCGGTATTGCCGGGTGAGCCCCTTTTACTGAGTTAATAGCCAAAATTACGCTATCCAACTTTCTAAAAGTCCGAAACCTACCGAGTGGTCAACTAGTTAATTATTACCGCCTTATCCCATTGCCTTAGTAATTAATTAAGTGATTAGTTGTAAGGTTTCATGTTGTATGTTGTTGTATTAGATTAAGAAGAATTTGACTGCAGCGCACGTGGGCCAAGTTAACCCCTTTACGGGATCAATCCTCATATACTTTCACAAATCCTCATGCGTATAATTTTTGGAAGTCGGGATGGCGGAAACGCCGTCCCGCATAAACAATAAATAAACAATTGGATCATTTAACAAGTCTTTTCGTTTCCGATATTATCAACATATTATTCCTCGCATTAACAATCAACATATTAACAGAAACGTTTTCACATCAATCATAATCTTTGAATGCTTCACTCTAATAATTCTTAACTAGTTTTGTCGAGATTTCATGGTAACCCCACCAACGAGTCAAGCTAAACATAATTGTAAGAGGTGCAGCAACATCGATATATGATTATGTTCTTCATATAAACATCGATGTTGCTGCTAAGAGGTTTACTGTATTCACAGTTTCCTCGAAACGAAGCTTAGCCGTTACTTAGTTAAGAGTTGTAGTTATAGGTGATTATTGTACATACATCGATGGAGAAAATTGAGAAATTAAAAATGACATGGGCTCAGCTAAGGTTGGATCCAAAAAATCTGGCATTTTTTTAAGTTTATAGCGAAACTGAATTGTAAATATCGCGCTATCTAATTTTTTGCCAGAAACTAAGTTAAATGATATCAATTAATTAAGATATATAATTAGGTCTATGTTAGCTTAAGAATTGTAGCATCATTGTATACGGCTAAGTTCACCTTTGCGAGATTATTCCTAATGTGAATAGCTCGTTCGTGTAATTTTTGGAAGTCGGGAATGGCGTACAAGCCGTCCCGCATTTAACAATAAATACTAATGTATAATAGTTTATCGGACGTTTAAAGCGATTGAATATATGACTTTAAAATAAATCATATATTTCCGTTTTCAATAATATTCTTATATTATTCCTTATCTCACATCATTATTAACATTTTATAAGAATCCAGCAATATGAAATTGTTGGATGCTGTCGAGAGCGAACTTTTAAGTATGACCAATAATTCTCAACCCGTTTTGGCGCTCATTTCATAGTAACCCCACCCACGCGTCAAGATAAGCATTAGTGCAGAGACATCGATCATAACGATGTTTCTGTTCTTTTACTCTATTCCTTCGCGTAGGGCATTTCGGTGCCCCTGAGAAATGCTTGGCCGTTGCACTGCATAGCCAGGAGCCGCGTAAAGCCCATGTCTAAATTTGGCATTAACAAAGTTAGAAGTGCAACCGATTTGTAAATATTGCACTATCTAGCCTATTTTACTGCAAAAAACTTGATAGTTAACTAATTAATTATTTTGCCTTTATTCATGTCTGGCGTTGTAATTAATTAAGTTATAGCTTTACGATTTATGGCAGCAGTACATGCGGCTAAGCTAAACTCAGCTAGTTTATTCCCTATTGAATGACTTGTACGTGTAATTTTTGGAAGTCGGGAACGGCAAGGCGTGCCTTCCCGCATAAATAATAAATACTCAAATAGACCGTATATTAGAAACAATTAAAATTGTTCAATTATAGTGGAAAATATACCCAAAACTTGAAATAGCTATAAAGTTTGATGTAGAATGAACGCCTGCAGAAAGGGAACCATCTCTAGCTTAAGGGTGGAGAATTCTAGATTACAATTTCATTTCGTCTGTTTACTGCTGCTGGGCTTGCAATAAAAATCCATGCCCAGTGGGGGCTCTACTATATGTCTATATGATATACAGCTCTCCCTTTATTGGACAAAAATTTTGCAGCACTTTTTGTGCCTGGGAAATCTGTTTCGCTGGCAACCTTACGTCATATTTGTCCTGAGCTTTGAACGTTGTTTGTTCGTCAGTATGTTTGGACGGATTCTCTTTTATCCCACAACAAACTAGAAATAGAACCACACACGGATAGGAATGTGCACAGTACAGCCGCGCAACTCACACACATAAACCATCAAAGCAGAAAACACTTTTGTGCATTTGTTTAATAAAAACTTTTATTTGTTAATTTTTGGTATGATTTTCCGTTGTGCTTTTTTCTTATACCCTGCACCCATTGCAAATTTGAGTTAAAGGGTGCATTAATATTCAAAATAGTCACATGACTGTACTAAATGCATTGGCTAGTTTGTTGTGAAAAGAAGTATCTTAAATTTTCTGATGAGAGTTATATAACTTATAGAAGTGTTCAATACAAAAGTATCCCATTGACAACAAAAGTATATTGTTTACTATATAAGAAAATATTCAAAACATATCTTGAACGTACACTTTATCACTTATTGACATGTTCTATGTTTCTCTCTTTCTCCTTCGAGAGCAGAGTATGTTCAAGTCGTGTTTACTCGATTCGCATTATTTGTTCCTCTACGTTTCTGTGTGAAGATGTGACGCTGCAATAATAAACAAAACACCCAAAAAGTCAACGGGTGGAGGAGAGTACAGGGTTAGAGTGAGAGGTAAAGAAAGGATTTGGAGGTAAAGCCATAGACAGAAATGGCAAAAATGGCTGCAAAAATGCCAACGGAGCGAACGGATGGGTAAAGAGAACGTTGAGAGGCGAAAATGATGGCAACGTCAAATGTCAACATCAATGTTGTTATTGTTCTTGTTGTTGTTGCGCCTCTTGTTTTGCATTTATGCATATGTATTTGCAAGCACCCGTGTGTGTGTGTGCATGGCAGAGAGAGAGAAAAAGGGTGAGCATTATAATGCATACATATGCAATGCAGTTCGCGCTTTTTGTGGCGCTGTTAAAAATTTTAATTTCACGCTGAAAAACACAAACAAAGGCACAACAAAACAACTGATAGTAAGGAGAAGAACGAAAAGTGTAAGGGATAAGAGTAGGAAGCAGCGAGAAGGATCTATGGGAACAGAGAAACGTTTATTGTGAATGCTGTCGCTGTTAAATGTTCAAGCCAAATGCACAAATGGAAAAACCAAGCCAAAAAAGAACTTGAATAATATAAGAAAATAAGCTAGTTCATTAAAAAATATACTGTTAAGAAAGATATAACACATTTCTTTACTGGTATTTGATTGGATAAATATTGTATCTATTAAAACTGAAAGGTTAGGTAATTTGCTATATATGAGCTCAAATTATTTCTTAAAACTCATTATGAAACACTTCAAAGTATTGTATTTGTAATTCGTTGACAATTTAATATATTTCCTTTTTCTTTAAACTCCCGCAACACTATCGTAAGAAATTGTTGCATATTTTCAAGAATGACTTTACTTATTTCTTGGTATCACCACCTACGCATCAAGCTAAGCACGCCTGCCCCAAGTATGGCTTTCGGTAGTAGCCCCTTAAGAAAAGTTGGCCGCGTGCCCTACTGACCAATAGTCGTGTAGAGCTTATGACTAAACCTGGTTTATTCCCAAAAACTTGATAGTTAACTATTTAATTGCCTTATCTAATTAATTGCCTTAATCATAGATTAGAAACAATTTGAAATTGTTTACATTTAAATTGTTTATCTATGATATGTTTAAATGTAAACAATCTCAAATTGTTTATCTATGATATGTTTAAATGTAAACAATCTCAAATTGTTTCTAATCTATGATCCAATTCAGTATTTATTATTTATGCGGGAAGGCATTTAAACAATCTCAAATTGCTTCTAATCATGCCCGTGCCAGTGAAAAGTTTGAAATAAAATGAACCTCTGAAGAAATGTAAATATATCCAGCTAATCTCAACTTCTTCCGAAAGATACAATCCTCTTCCGATCATTGCAAACAGTTTTGCTGCCCACCTGTCTTTCAGCATGTGCATTATTCAGTTTTGGCCGCAACAAATTTAGCGCAACGTACCCCAAAAATTCTGCTGCAGTATGTTTGGCATAGCAAACGTCATTAAATAGCGGGAATACCGCTAAGCTAAAATGCTGCGCCGCAGGCAGAGGCAGCAACACAACGTGGGAGCGCCAACAGCATCCGGCAGCTGTGCAATTTGAGTCACACTCACAGTCAGAGTCGGAGACAGAGTTGCAGTTGCAGCTAAAGCCGAAGTGCCTTTGGCTATGGGGGGATGGAAGAGAAAGACGGAGCGAAGAGGTTAGCTTGGTTAGCGGGTTGCGTTGCGACTGCTGGATTTAATTGGAAAATGTAAATGAGCTTTGTTCATTTGAAAGATGCAGTCGAGAGCAGCAGGCGGAGCCGCTACTTGGTTGCAAGTTGCGGATTTGCCTTTAAACTTGCCACACACACACGCAGAAAAACAATGCCAGTTGCGACTGCGAATGGGAATGCGAATGCCAAGCCCTTAAAGTGTGTCACAAAAGAGAATTGTCACAAGGAAAAATGCTGACCCCAACACACTCACTCACTCAGCCATACACACAAACACGGCAGTGTGTGCACGCCATTGTTTGACTTACAAAATGGCGGCAACAAAAGGCGACTGTGCAGCGCGCGAGCATTTTAAAAAACGGCAACTTCCGTTTATAAAAGCGTCATGTAAAACAATACTTTATGAGTTCGTATGTGTGAGAGAGTGTATAGAGGTGTGTGTGTGCACATTTATTTGTGGCATATTGTTTTCCAAAACTGTCGCCCCCCCACGCCTCTTGCCTTCATATTTTATGGCCCACACCCTTTAAAAACTTTTAACATGCCACACATAGACACGTGTGTGCGTGTGTGCTGCTGTTGTTATTTTTTTGATACTCTATGCAACATAATTTTGAACCCATTTTCACATGTTACATATAAATTTTAGCATTTTCTCTGCGTGTTTTTCCCGTTTTTGTTATTTTTCTAACAGTTTTTGCAACTTTTCTTTATGCATTTCAGGCGATAAAACACCCGCAGGATTTCCGGTTATAACGCAAGGTCCAGGCACACGCGTCATCGAAGTGGGTCACACGGTCCAAATGCAGTGCAAAGCCATTGGCAATCCCACGCCGAACATCTACTGGATCAAGAATCAGACCAAGGTGGACATGACCAATCCCAGATATGTCATAAATAATGGTGAGTTCAATCGAAGAGAGACAATATTTGAAAATGATAAGATGAAATCGGGGAAATCAAAGAAGTTCTAGATTCAGTTTTAGATTGTTTTAAACTTAGATCTTTCAGTTTATAGTAAAGGAGTTATTAAAAAGAAAACGTATTATTAAATAGAAAAAATATTGGAAAATGATAAAGAAAGTGATACAATTAGGGATAGGCTTCAAACCAGATTTACCTCGATGAAAATAAAGAAATTTTAGTTTTTAATTTAGAGCTGTAAGTAAACAATCATAAGGAACTACTTGATAATCTTTTAGTTTATAATGTAATATTGTAAACGATGAAAAAAGACAAAACAAGAGTAAGAAAGTGGAACGATTAAAGAAATGCTGGCATACCAATTTAACTCATTTAAAAAAAAAGGTTTCTTAGTTTATATTGTAGAATCATAAAAGAAGAGAGGCAGCATTGAAAAAGAAAAACAAAGAAGAGTCAGGAATTTAGATTTGGCTAAGTTCTTTTAGTTCATACTTCATAATAGTTCTTGCGAATAACTCAAACTTCATGGTAAAGAGGCCATTCTATCAAATCAGATGTAATTGAAAGTTAACTTTATAGTTCACAATAAATCTTGTGAATAACTCGAACTACATTTACTCTATAAAGAGTTTATTCGAGTACTATTAGATATAACCCTAAGATATCAATGAAATTGATTATTTTTTACCCCTTAAAAACTAAAAGTGTTTCCTCAATAAATCTTCAGCAAACTTTTGCGACATTTTACATAAAACGAAATGGTCGACCTGGGATAATGCTCGTAATATTTTACCCACGAGATTAACAGATGTCTCTTCATCCAATCTCCAATCTTTTCATTCGTTTCTGGCAGTGCAAAAATATGATACGAACTCAATCAAACAGGCATAACGAACTAACATATTCATTTCATTTCGCCTGACACATACACACACACACAAACAGGCGCCGATTCTCCCAATTTCCCTTTATTATGTAGAGAGAGTGAAAAGTTGGGCTGCCAAAGGAAATGCCTGACAGTTATTAAATCATAAATATCAACAGTTGTGTGCGACTCCGACTTCATTTCCATTTGCATTCCGGACAGACAACTTTATCACTTCAAAGTTATTGTTTGCCAATGTCTCGTACTCTTTATCATAGCCCCATCTCTCTCACACTCTCTCAGGCGTATGAACATTAATTTTAGCCATTTCTTTGATGTTTATCATCGGGCATATGCGCATATCCTTATCACCTACGCCAGGGAGGTGGGAGATGGAAGACGGTTGCGCTGAGAAACGACTTCATTTATTAAAATTCTAGTCTTCGCTGCTACCTTTTTGTGCTGCTGGCTCTTTTTCCATTTTTTACCAGATTTTTAGCATCTTTGAGCATCTTCTTCTTTATTTTTTTTTCTTTTAGTATTTTGCGCTTACGCTCATTTGAATTTCTTAGGAGTTTACTTATGCTTCGCCGCATTTTGTGTCACAAGTTTTTCGGCGCTTAGTTAACGTTTGACTTTTGCCAGCTGCTGTCGCACTCCCCTCACACTCCCTTCGGTCCCTGTTCAGGCCTGACAAATGGCAAAGTTGGTCCTTGAAAGTGCCGTCTGCAAAACAGCAGAAGGGGGTGGTGGGAAGGGAGGGACGGGAGACACACCTTTTTAGTTCTTGGGCAGCTGCGGCTGTTTTATGAGCCCGGCTAGTTGAGATCTTATTAGGTAGAAACTTTACAAATGTCAACAGAATGTCGCCAGGTCCTTTAATCAAGCGGCGGCCCTTGAGCGCGTCATTTGGCGAACTAACGCGGTCGCGAGGGGCCGGGGCTGGCTGAGGTGGTAGATTGCGGGCTCTTTTCTGTGTCGAAACGATTCTAATTACGGAATATGCTGTCGATGACGGTGACGATGTCGTTAGCGCTACTCGCCGCTGCTGTCGCTGACATGAGGCACATCAAACGTCGTCGTCGTCGCTGTCGGCGTCGTCGGCGGGAGAGAACACCGTAACAAAGCCGTCAACAGCCGTGCGACGGTCATTAGAAGCACAAATATTGACATTAATATTGACATTAATATGCATTAACAGAGAGCGAAAGAGAGAGATAGTAAGAGAGAGGGAGGGGGATAGAGAGAGTCCTTTTAAAATGACATCAATGGCCACGCGCTGACAACACTCCCAAACCGTCAGACCAGAGCTGCGATAACAATGATTATATTTGCTCAGTTCTCGGACAGGGAATAGGAGTAAAAACCGCCGAGACGAACAAGACGGGAGAGGAAGACCGGGAGTTGGAGCTGAAGCCTCCACAAACGTTTCAATTGCAAGTGCTGTTGACAGGCCGACAGTCCGATCAGCCCTTGAACAATGCCCGCAGTCTGCTGTTCCCCTGTTCCCCTCTTCTGTTGCCTCGTTGTAAGCGTATTACAACCGCGACGCCACAGCCGGAAGCCCCAGGTCCGGAGTTCGCCTGGTCAGCCGCTTTAACAATTCGAAATGTGTTGAGCATGGTAAAAGTTGCAAATGCTAATGAAATGGACGCTCGCCTAATGACAACCTGCTAAACAATTGACTCTGCGCGCAAATGAAGGTTCAGCCAGGTGGGCACTGAGTTTGCACCCTACCAGTGGTCCATGGGATTAAACTTGTGGAAGCACAGAAGAGATCTCTGACTGTATTTTATTATCTCTGGAGTGTGATGTATATGAATATCTCTGTCCGTCAATTTTATATCTGTAATTACTTTAATTGTACTCTGTAAAAAAGTGGAAAGTACATATAAATATCTCTTTCTCTCTTAATACTTTCACTTCTTTTAAAGAATACTAAGCTGCTGATCTTTTCTCTAGAATTGTATTTGATCTTTTGTTTCTTTCTCTTATATCTCATTAACTTATGCAAAAAGAGATTACTGACTGTACTCTATAAATACTGAACTGTTATATTTAGTACAATATATGTATAGTATATCTCTCTTCTACCCTCTATATAATCCTAAGCTGTTTATCTTCTCCTTCTCAATATACTCGTTCTTTGAATCTATTACTCTTTTCTTATATCTCATTAACTGATCGTAAAAGAGTGTACTCTATTAAAAGGAGAGCAATGCATATCTTATTCTGTTTTTCCTTTCTCTGCCTTTATAGAATACTTAGCAGTTTTTCTTTTCTCTCTCAATGTCGTACTTCAAATCAATACCTCATGTCCTCTGAAATGGAGTGTAATACCTAGTTGCTATATTTTTTCTTCGGGCTGTGCTCCTCCTTTCTATCTTTCTTCTCTGATCGCTCTATTTTTTAATCATGTAAAAAATTTATATTTATTTTTCTAGATTTCTTGTCGTATTTTTCTTTCAACATGCCATTAGTTAGCCCACTTCCTGTAATCCTAAACAGCTCTTCTCGCCCATGGCCACTGACCATTTGCAATTATCCAGCTGAGAGGCAGAGAGAGAGAGAGTGAAGAACTAACCACTTTGTTTTAGTGGTTGTAGCGCATTACAAATTAAAAACTGTTGCAAAAATTTCCCCAAGGTAAAATCATTTTTTATGGTATATGTGCTCTGAGAACTACTCTATGCTATGGCGAGTAACGCCATATAGCCGATGTATTTGTATTGCAGCTGAAACAAATTCATTTTTGCCCTCTTTGTCTGGGTCGCCTCTCTCTTCGCGCTCTCTCTCTCTCTCTCTCTGCCCTTCTCTTCCCATCTCCCTTTGAGGCTGGGCAGGCAGGTCGACTAATTTAGCGTAACACGAACAAAAGTGGCCGTGGACTTTGCGGGTTAAATTAGTTTTACGTGGGCCGAGCAACTTTCCAGAGACTTTTGGATTGCCGTGTGGCGCCCCAAAACGAAGGGCGACTGCTGAAATACGAATGGGGAGTGTGGGAAGAGAGGAAAGGGGAAGTGGCAGGGGTATATAGGTGCCAGCAGGCTGCCAAGCAGACAGCCGCCATCTTTGGCACGTTAAACGAAACGTAAAAATATTTCCGCCAGCTAAATATCCTTTTGGGTGCCCTAAACGTCTCTAAGCGGTTCCTTCTGCTACGGTCTCTTTCTCTGTCTCTCTCTATCTGTGCTGCCCTTTGCCTTTTGTCTCTACTGTTGTCTTAAAGCAGGTTTTAAATTTATGAAAATGAAATAAATTTTCGCTTGCGGCGTGGACGGGTTTAGTTCGGTTTTATTTGCTACGGTTCGGTTTGGTTCCGGGCTGCATAGCAATGACGCTTACTTACAGATATACATACATATATTTATATACTATATACGATATATATGTATGTATACATATATTTCATAATAAGTTATGCAAGTCATGTGCCGTTTTATTCAATTAGCACTTTATGGTCCTTTATTTTGCAAAGGCTGCTCGGGGCGCGTTGATTTTTCGGTTATACGGCCGATGCCGACGCCGCTGCCTGACTGCCTGGCTAATTAAGACCCTCGGGAGGGGTACGTGAGTTATCAAAATGAAAAGTAACTCGCATAGTCGTCCGTCCGTCCATCCACATAGCTTGCTGTCGTTGGGCGCTTCTTCTTCTTCTTGTTCTACTTGCTCTCTTTGTACTCGCTTCATAATTAAATTAGAACTTTATTATTTTAATAAAACGCCTCGGGATCCATTTTGCACGGTCCTTACCGGGCTTCTTACCCCCTCCCCACCCCCCACGTTCCTTTTTCTGTCTCTCTTTCCTTTGTCGCATTCGCAGTTGCAATCATTTTGTGCCTTCGGCCACGCCCCATTTGCCTTAGGACTTATTAATATGATTATTATGGACCCTTGTCGAGAGCATTTTATTATTAGATTGCCGTGAAATGCAGCTCAGCAATGAAACAAAGACTTGTCTTTGTGATATTATTGATTCTTTAGGGTTACCAATTCTGTAATTCTACAGACCTAATTACATTTGCTTCGAGGCAAGGGAAGCTTAGTAAAGAACGAAAGTTCTTATACCCGCTAATTAAAGGTTTAACTCTATAAAAAATGTATTTAAATATATTGAAAAAAGGCATCTGCGAGCCCACATGAACACTTATAACTCAGAGACTATAAGAGAGAGGACTACCAAATTTGGTGACAAATTGTCTTATTATCATACACTGATAAAGTTTGTTCAAGAATTTGGCCACTCCCCCTGCCGTCTCGGTATATTAAAAAATAATGAATTGCATGCATTGAAGCTATTGATGAGATCAATTTAGTAGATGAAAAGGAAATGCGGGAATATACCATAGATATTTTTCCGTATAGTTTTCTCAACAAAGTAAGCTTTGAAAAGAGCGACAGATGTATAATACTCTTCTCCCTCTCTGTGCTTCTCTCTCTCCTTCTCTGTCTCCGTCTTGTGTTCCTCTCCCAAGCTCGCATTTATTTCAATTGAGCTTTTGCACATAAGATTTTAGTGCAGCGAGGGTCTCTTCAAATGTTGCAGCTAATTCCCCCAATAGCCTTCTGTTTAATAGCCCTGCAAAGGGTATAGGAGCCTTCGTTGTCATTTTCCACGTCTGTCTACAGTTGGCACTGCTTGTCTTATCTTCTCCTTCTCCTCCTTCTTTTGCTTCTTACTTCTTGCTACAGCAAATGACAACGGTCGCACTTCAGTGCGCAAATACGTTTATAAATATTTTATTTAAAATTACTTCGGGGCATTGCCGCATTGCCGTTGATAGTTAATTTTGTCCACACTGTCGAGCGTAGGCTCAGCTGAAGAAGGCGGGAGGAGGATGGGGTGTGGTGGCTCAACGACAGACCGACAATAATATTGAGCATAATACCTTTATTTTTATTCACCAGGCCCGCCAAATAGTCCCTCTGGGTATTGTTCAATAAAAAATAAAAAAATACAAATAAAGAAGAAACAAAACAGAAGAAGAAGGAGCTGAAGCTGAAGTAGAAAAGCAAAAGGCGACAAGGAGAACCTGCATTGGCTTGTACTGACCATGTTACTCGTTTTTAGAAGGGTTCAGTGCGTCTGGGGAAATTACTTTATAACTGGGTTGGGGTTTAGCTTTGGCGCAGCACGCAAAGAAAAAAAAATAAAGCAACACCAACAATAGCAGCAGGGGAGAAAAAGGTATAGCGAATATTTTTTTCAAATACCATAATTTGGCTTTTAAGCAAAAGAGGCTTATCAGAAATTGGTTTTTGCCTTGGCCAATTGTCTTAATGGCCAGCACGTGGAATGGGCAATGAGCTTACGCAGAAGCCGTCACAAGTGTCGTCCATGCCCAAGCCAAGGGTTGTCATACAATCGACCCAAGGAATTGAATAGCCCTGACTGAAGGCAGTCGATGGGTTCGACGGTTAAGAGCTTCATAATTTCGCATAGTATTTCGCCTAACAATACGGGGAATCAAATTAAGTTGCAACTAGAGAGTGCTTGAGAACATTGTAAGCATGTGTAAGTTGATTTGAGAGTGTATAACATTATATAACATTCATTTATCGAATAAACATACAATTGTAGCACGGGTGATCTAAGATGTCGAAACGAAATAAGTGAAATCAAATAAGTGTAATAATGAGGTATATAAGTTTAATGAAGCCTTATAGACTATCGGAATATATTTACATTACTTTCAAGATATCGCAATCAAATTCACCAATCCTTATCACTCCAATCCCTTTTATATTTTGACAAAATTTAATGTTAATCACTTCAAAACTAGTTTGTAAGTTTGACAATACAATGATTTGCATGATTTGAAACATGAATAATTATACGAAGATAAGAAACTATTTTTCAAAATATCGCAATGAACTTCACCAGTCTGTAGCTGTAGAAACCTTCTATGAACTGTCAAATTTTAATAATAATCCCTTCAATTCTAGTCTGTCAGTTAAATAATAAGTTTAACATGAGTCGGAAAGTGCTTAATTAAAAGACCATACGAAACTATCGGCGTAGGTTTTGCCATTTTTAAAGATATCGCAATCAAATCCAGCTGTCTGTAACTTTACCACCTATTCTATATAATGTTAAAATTGAATAAAAATCACTTTCAAACGAGTGTATAATGTCTTACATAAGTCGAAACGGAGTTAATTGAAAGGACATAAGAAACTATCGCTAAAGATTTGGAATCTGTAATTTATTTGGAATCTATAATTCTATAATTCCTTCTTCAGCCTGCCTAAATTTAAAAAAAAAAAACCTTCAAAATTTGTCTGTCATTTAATTTAATATATTTTACATGAGTAGAAACGTGTTTTTTTGAATGACCATAAGAAACTATCGCCCAAAATCTGTCAGCTTTCAAAATATCGCCGTCAAATTTACCAGTCTGTAGCTGTACAACCTCTTCTATACTCTGTCAAAATGTAAAAACAATCAACTGAAAATATACTTAATAACGATCATTTAAACTTAACGCTGAAACCATCGCGCACTTCGAAGCTTATCATGCTCTGTCCCAAAGCCGGGATTGCTAATTGAAATTTCGTGCTATATACGCGTGTTTGTTTTCCGGAAAACTACATTAAACTTGGTTTGGACAAGACATGGCTTCAATCTTTACAAGTGGAATACCCCATTAAATTTGTAATACCTCTGTTGTCGGCACATAAAGTGCGCTGGTTAATCTTTATGCTTGGACATTCTCGTAAACGAACACACCTTGTCGCAGTCTCCGAGCTGTGCATTTGTTGTGCACACACACACACACTCAATTGTTGTTTTTGGCATTTTTATGTGCGCTCGTTGAAACTTAAAATTGTTCACTAGCTGCAGCCTCTTTAAAAGCAGGTTAACCCCCCTTCCCCTTCTCCTCCCACCCCTGTCTGTGTTATACCCCAGCGACTATAACTTTAATTGCTGTGCCCATCATTACAATCGCCAGGCGCGCCTGCCCCAGACGGTGCCACGGCACCCATTGTACCCCTTCCCTAACCCTTTCGCCTGTTCCACTTGTCGTAAGCAGGCACGCCTGCTTTGGGCGGTCTCGCAATTATTTACTTGAGCTGTAAAACTGTAGTTAAGGCAAGTCAACTTGAAAGCATTTGAGAAAGTTTAATGCTTAAATTATGAGCTACCCTACCCGGTACCCTACACCCAGCTAGGGAAAGAGTTGACAGAGAATGAGACAGTAATTGGCCGAAATTCGACCGAGAGAGAGAGAGAGAGATGAAGAGAAAGAGAACTCACTGGGGTAACTTGGGGAACTGCCATAACGACATTCCCGTTACCCGTTACGGGGGTCAGTCAAGTTTTTAATATTTCCACAGACCTAGAATTCTTTTTTGTTTTGCTTTGTTGCTTCATTTCGAGGGTGCGATAAGTCGTAGCTGCATTATCAAAATTGAAACTTTTGTTCAGGGAGGGGGAAAAGGAGTGCGAAAATGTGACAATGTAGGAAAAGACGTTGAGGACTACTTAAATTAAAGCATAATTTAATTAATAATCCCATTTGGCACACGCCTTAGCGGCACTGGGATTCAGCCAGGCGACAAGTTATCCCTCTCTTTTCCACTCTCTCTCTCTCTCTTTCTCTCGCTCTATCTTCGACTGTGTGTGTGTGTGAGACAGCGGAAGTTACAAAATATGAAAATGACTGCGCAAGCGGAAGTGCAGTTGTGGCATGCCACATGTGTGCCATGTACATAGAACTGGCACAAGACGGCACAGCAGAGGGGGCAGGGAGGTTGCAGGGAGACAGCTGCGGTAGGTAGAGCGTTTCATGTCTGTGCGCGCTCGTTTTGGGAGCCCCATTGTCTCGCGCCTGTTGTTAACGGCAACTGTGGCACAAAAGACGACAACGCGTTGCCAACACGGTTGCCCACTGCCCCTACGCCCTCCCTCTCCGCCCCTTGGCCAGCCTGTCTGCCTGCCTGCCTTGTTGTTGCCGTGATTGACTTTGGCTAAATAGTCCATGTGGCCATAAAAAGCGCCAGCAATTCAGCGATGCGTAGCTGCTACATGCAGACGCAGACGGAACGCAGGATTGCGACGGGATTTGCTGGAATGGTTCCGTTTCATGCTTCCGCATTGCATACCATCAGCATTTCGCCGGCTCGTCTCTTGATTCGATTAAGTGCGGTGCGGCCTAAAGTATGTAGTACAAAATCAGCATTATGCAGCTCTTTGAACCGATTTACAATTTTCCCTGCGCATTAGAATCGGTCAACTGATGAAGTTTCCGCTTTTCAGCTTATGAGGTTCCTTCTTAAGGATTTAATTAGGCTTTAAAGTTGACGTGCTAAGTACAAAATATTATTTCAACAATTTGTATAGGATAATTAGTTCACAAACTAACAGAAACCTGTCGGAATTAGTTCATAATTATACCCACTACCCTTGGGTAGTAGATATTATAACATTTTGCCAACTGAATATGTTTTGAACAGACAAAAGACTGCGTCTCCAACTCCACAATGTATACCTACATATATACTCTTAATCCGTATCAACAGCCGAGTAGATATAGACATATACGTTTATCTGTCTGTGTGTCTTTACATTTGCAAACCTAGATTATGTAGAGGGGGATGGCTCACTACGATGAGGCGCAGTTGCCTTCCATACGACCGACCCGTTATGCAGAAGTTCGAGTGCCCCCGAACACGATAGGATTTCGAAACTGTGTCTCCTTCCCTAGTTGTTAGTTAGTGTTGTCTGTGTTACGTAGGGAGAGAGGAGAGCAAAAAGGAAATAACGAAAATTCTTATAGAATTAAGAACACTACAAGAATTACCCCCGAACGCCTGAATACGAGTGAATGCTACAGAAGGAAGCCGGAAAACACTTTTTTATTTTTCTCGCTGCCTTCACTTAAATTTTAAGATACTACAGAAGGAAGCCGGAAAACACTTTTTTATTTTTCTCGCTGCCTTCACTTAAATTTTAAGATAATAATTTAACAATTTTAGGATCATAATTATTTAAAAAAAGGAGGCTCGAGCTCTATCTGTCGACAAACATGTGAATAAATTTAGCATTTTAAACCAAGCCGAAAGGGTATCCTGCCGTCGAGTAAGCTGGACTGTTGCTCTCGTTTGTTATTATTTCATTCATTTTATTGAATTTCCAACTGAAATTAATTTAGGGTTGGTGGTTTATCACAGCCAAGCACACTTGCCTTTCTAAAAGAACTAAGCCATATAGTAAAGAACAAAACATAAAGTTGTTAAATTGGTCTGAATATAAACCACTTAAAAACTTGTTTATTTTTAATTTATTAATACTTTAATCTCGTCACATATATAAAATAGTATATAGAACTAACTCGAACTAAACCGCTAAAATATTCTGGAGTTCATATTATTGAACCAAACTTCAAGTTTAGCTTAGTTTCCTTAACTGGTTCACAAATCGTACATAATTTATTTTGTTATATTATGTTGTCTATGTTATGTTATGTTATGAACATTTCCTTCAACTGCTCATTTTGGAACCAGTTCACTTGCATAAAAAGTAATTCCACTGGGTTGTACAGTGAAAAAGAGTTTATACAATATTTGCCTAAATTAAAAACCATACAAAAACTAACCAATTTAGAGAACTTACTTCTGCTCCCCTGAACTAGTAAGCTTGAGAACCGGTTCGAGCGTATTTTAGAGTCAATTTCTCAACACTACGTTTGCCATTTATTTTATTATATTTTTTTATGGCGCTTCAAAGAATTTTTAATTTTCATAAGAGTCGCACACCCCCTTACACACGGCCATACACACTCCCACACACACTCCCACACGCACATAAACAGGCACAAGCCTGTCGAAAAAAGGCCAAAGGCGACGACGCTCAGATGTATGGAATACAGCTTTATTTTTATAGCCAAAGTCAAGCCCACACGCAAAGTGGCGCGGCTGGAGTTGCCCCTGAAAACCCTTTACAAGCCACGTCCTCTAAACCCTCTCTACCTCCTCCTTTATCCTGTTATAGCTGCGGCAATTGTGCGGGTAGCTTATGTTAATGTTTTTGCAGCTTGCCAGCAATTTTAATGAAACTTTCGCCCGCCATAAATTTCAATCAAATTTTCAGTTTTTAGAGCTGGCAAACCAATGCAAAATGCCGCTCAAACAGTCAACTGAGTGTGTGGGTGTATTCATGAACAAGTTTTTCGATTATTTAAAATGCAGTGGCATTTAATGGTTGTTTGAATGGTTCAACGGTTTCTAAACAACAACAATAGCAACAATTGTTGCCGGCGCTTTGGGTGCGGGAAAGCGCAACAAGCGTAATAAATGTGCAGGCGAACACGCCGAAAAGTATGCAATAAATTTCACAACAATCAACTTTGATGCATGTAGGTGAACAGCCCGAAACGACAACAACAACAACAACAATAATAGAAATTCAAGTGGAAATAAAAATGGAAATAAAAACGTTGCCCAAAATGGCTGTGCAGGAGTAAAAACCGCGTCGCACAATCATCTATTCGTATGCATCATTTTAGTTGTTCCACTTCCCCTCTCTCTCTCTCTATCTCTCTCGGCGATTTTCTCTTGTATTTTATTTTTATATGTATTTCATTCGAGTCTGCAGCAACAAAAAAAGACAACAAACATACATAATAAACACGAATGGGTGTACGATATTTGCAACATTTAGCACAGCTCGGCGTTTCTACAATTTATAGTACGTTCTACTTCCTGTCGCGTCCCGGGGAAGTACGGGACTAGACGAAGAGCAACACGAGTCATTAAAATGATTCACTCAACTGTAGTTGTATGTCTATCTCGTATTATTACAGTTCTTTTCGCTGTGGTTTTTTTTCCGCCCCTCCCTGCCTGCATGCTCCTCCTACTCTTTCTGCTCTTCTACTCCTTCTGTCACACTCCGTGCTTTATTCGACTGTTAAAAGGCAACGAGACAAAGCAGAAAACATTTTCATTAATTGGCCAACATCGAATCATGCAACGATAACAGATAGCAACAACAAAAACAGTAATATCGTATACAGCTTTCAAATACTTTATTTACATTAGCAGCGTCAACTTCACTTGTTCATCGAAAATAGTCATCACAGTTATTTTTGATGCACTTTTAAAAATCAACATGGTAACCCTGTTTGCTTTTAGAAGAGTTCCTTATGCAGATTAATATCGCGAAAATAGAAAATACTGCTAAAAATACTAAAAATGTTGATTTAGAAGTCGAAAAGCTTTCAAAATAATATGAAAAAATCAATGAAATTTGATAGAGAAAAGTCTTTGGAAGAATAAAAATAAAATAGATTTTATATTCAATTTTATGAACTACATTGTTTATGATATCAATGATTCACTTGTAGAGCAATTCCATTAATTTGTTAGAGAATCTTCACCTACCTTTTTAGCTGGCATTATTTTTTTTTTTTTTTTTTTTAATTATTTATTAAGTGAAGAATCCCATTCATCATAATATCGTATCTTAACATCACAGGGAAATATTCTTAAGAATTACAAAACGACAGCAAAAGTCGCGCAGCACGCTGGGGATACCCTTCAACCTATGTTCCCGTGTAATTTAATTTGTTAAATTCATACACATATGCATATGCACATGCTTTACAATTATTCCCAACAGATGACGCTCACGCTTTGCGCTCGCCCGCCTCTCTTGTTATTAGCTGACAGAAGCATTTGGTTTTATGCTCATACTTTTTTAAAAAACTTCTGTTATTATTGTCCGAATTGTCCAAATTGCAATCCGATAATTTGGAGAATTCGTAGATAATTCATTCAGCTTAGTATATGTTCAAGTCAGAAAGTTGTATCTTTTATACAGCGTTTAAAAATTGAGTTCAAAATTAAATTATTGATTTGCGGGGGCGGTGGGCGTAGCACCTAATATTGGAAATAAACTTGATCTGCGCTGAGTACATAGGAACCTTCATTCCAAATTTGGTGTGTCTAGCATTTGTAATAGCTGAGATCTGTGTGTTCATCTGGTCTGACGGACATCCGGACATCCAGACATACAGACATGGCTCAATCGACTCGGCTAGTGATCTTGAGTAAGAATATATATACTTTATGGGGTCTCCCACGCCTCCTTATGCCTGTTACATACATTTGCACAAAGTTAGTATACCCTTTTTGACCATTTTCAATGGTCGAAGGGTATAATTAGTAAAGTAGGACCAATTTTCCTGGCAAGCCTTGCCGTTTGAAAAACCATGCCCTCCCCCGGGATTCGAACCCGGAACCCCTGTATAATAGTCAAACGCCTCAGACGACTCAGCTACTGTGGTCGGCAGCTGGCATTATATAAAAAGAATTTTCTCCTCGACAAAAATAAAGGATATTAAAATATATATATATTAAATACACAAAAAAGTCATGAACTCCAATCCCCATATACAATATGTATGCATAAACGATGCGACAATTTTTATCGCAGCATAAAAATGTGCTCTCTATAAATAATGAAGCGATTAAAATCTGAAAGTATTTCACATGAATGTGCAAATGAATAGTTTGCCATATATCATGCATATTTCATCTGCATTTTTCATGCGATTCGGCAAATGCACACACATAATCAAGCACTCACACACCCTGCAAACACACAATATACGTGTGTATATCTCTTAAATTGAGTCATATTGAAATTTCAAATGGTGGTAGGCTAACTGATTAATTGGGGTGTATCCAGGCGTAAATTGAATATTAACGTTAGATGATTAATTCAGCATGCGCAAAGAAAATAAATATTGCACACATTTTGGCGTTTATTGATTAGAGAAATTTGATAATGCAAAATTTGAATCTGGATACATAAAACTGCATAAAATGAAGCATGCAAATTAATTCGGCATTCATAATTAGGTCGATTATTAAATTTTCATAATTGAACATTATGTTTCTGGGGAAATGCGAAAATACAGCGCAAAGCTAAAAATACCAAAGTTATATATTGCAAAATGCAAAAATTAAATTAAAAATAAAAAGTAAACAAAGTATTTGCTTATACTGTCAAGTACATTAAAGCTACATTATATTTCAGCTCCCTTAATAATACTTTTCAGTATTATACTGCAACCATAGTATTTCTGAAATCTTTTAAGTTAATTGAATCTAATATCTAAGCTCCCTTTAAATGTAAAATATAGGGTATCTTAAGTACTTTTCAGTATTTTTATTTAATATTTCTGAAATCTCTTTTTTCAATTTACTCCAAGTATTTAAACCTCTTCTACACTTCCCGTTTTTGTTACCACATTAAGGGTATTCCCTAAATATGCTGATTAACTGCCTTAAAACAATCACACGCACGCACATTGAGTCATAACTTTGTGCATAATAGCAAAACTGTTCAGTCAAAGGCGCCCCTTTATATGCATCCACCTCGCCATTGTCTTGGGGGCGTTACGACACTCCGAATTAGCCTCGTAGTAGGTATTTCATTGTTTATTGGTCATATAAATATAATGCAGGGACTTCGACAGTTTATGACGCATTATATGGCCCAGCATGTATGTGTGTGTGTGTCGTTCACATTTGCTTAATATGCCGGAAAAGTGCGCTCGATATTTAATAGACCCGGGACTGAGACCGGGACTGGGGCAGATTGCATGCGTCTGACGCCGTGCGCAACACTGTCATAACTTTTATACGGCCTTTAAAATCGTATAAAAATTGTGTTAATTTTCATGTGTTGCTTCCAACACCCACCGCCACCGTCTGTACATAAAAGGAAGGTGAACTCGAGCCATTTTATGGCCCAATGAGTATCATGTGGGTTCGACCATTAAGAGAGAGACAAAACACACAGCACACTTTGACTTTCAAATTTATTGATGAATCTAAGATCTTAAATCTACTTATACCTTATGGGAAAAGAAGAATATAGCCTTTACTGCTTAACTTAGTAGTCACAAATGGGTTAAGATTACAGAAAGACTAAAAATTGGGATTGTACAAATTTAATGTTAAAATTTAAGCATGAGAAGGTTTGCTTCAATTTAAGGGTTCAAGTTATTAATATTGTACTACGAGTATCAACAATGGTAGAAGAAACATGGTTAGCTTGTCTTTTATTTTCAAATTTATTCTTTAATCTTGAAAAATTGGTCTAAGGGAATTAAAAAAGTACAGATTTAGATTATAAAACTTAATGGAAACATTTGCATTCAATTAATAATATTTTGTTATATTTTAATCAAATATTATTTATTAATAATAAGAAACATAGTTAATTATTTTGCCACTCTTTACTGTCTCAGAGGCTAGGATTTCTGTGTACATTTCATACAAATTTTACTTATGAATAAGTGGATTCTATACATGATGAATTTATTCTAATGCCAGATGCAATACCTTCCTGCATTGTCTCGTTTCACTGTAATACATCGCTCTAATGACAGCCGCACTCCTTGGCGACCGCCTTCTGGTACTTTGTAAGATCGATAATGTCCTCGTTTAGGTACCGCAGTATGGTGATGGAGCCCAGCACAGTGGGCACACAGCAGGGCTTGGGCAGATGCGGCTGCTTGAGATGCATCAGGGTCTGCACAATGGCATGATTCGTGGCATTCATGTTGGTGCCCAGTGGAAAATTGCAGCCACCGCCACAGAAATACGCCTCAAACTTCTTGGGCGCAATGACCCAATTGTGCATTTGCAGCTCCTTGAAGTCGACGGTGAAGTTGAGTCGTTCGCACGACTGCGGTGGCCTGTACAGATCTGCGGGCGGTGGGTGCTGCAACAGTTGGTGGCCACTTGGCAGCGTCGCTTTGCGCTTCTGCAGTTCACGCTTGAAGCGCAGCTTTTGTACCTTGACCAGCAGTTCGGGTCCATTGAAATAGGCCACAATAAAGGGTTCCAAATTGGAGCGTGCTACTTGTTGTGGTGCCACTAGGCCAATTTGACGAGCACTCAGCTCTGTCTCGCCGCTGACAGAGATGCGCAGCTCGTGGCGTGATGCGAATGATTGTGGCAAGGTATTGGGAAGCAACCAGGCACGCAGCGTCTGCGTCAAATTGAACTCCAGCCAACCCTTGTGACCCGTTGTCGTGTTCACAGACTGCAGTATGCGATAGATTGGTGCAGTTCCAGGTTCCCGTTGATGGCTATGAATGCGTCGGTATATGGAGACTGTGAGATTCTGTCGCTGCACCATCTTGGGACTCGGCTGCTTGTAAATACGCAGTCTGGCCTGCACCAGACTCAGATCCTTAGGCACATCATTTGTATTAAATGTGATATGAAGGTCCTGGTCCTCCGCCTCCTCCTGCAGTTGCAGTTGGCGACTGGAAAAGGTCAAGACACTGTTGCAGCTGGCAACCTCTTGACGATCCTTGCTCGTGACTAAAATATCATCGTCCAGGGAACGCTTATGACGCTGATGCAGCACCTCCTGCGGCTCCTGATTCTCGTTGATCTCGTTGTATATTTCAAGCAAGAACTTCGAAGCCGAATTGTGTAGTTCTTGTGGGTGGGTCATCCGTGTGGGTCGATTACCCAAGTCCAGCACATCGATCATCTCGAATTGCTCAGCGAAGGCGGTTGATTCTATAGGATTATAGTTTGTACCCTGAACTGCACAGAGGCTCGTCAGGAGTAGATAGACTTGTGGGTGTTGCATTCTCGTTGCTTGTCAATAAGTGACTGAGTTGAGTTCAAAATGGGAAGTGTATTTTATAGTAAAAACAGGTAGAGGAAAGTAGGAAAGGGTTGGTAAAGAAAGGATTCAGGTGCAGGTGTTATAAGCTGTCTCTGGATTTTCGCAGCTGTTCAGATAGGTATATTTTATAGGCCAATAAGTGTATTTCCCCGTTGTAAAAGGGGATTGGATCAAGGAGGTACATAATATAATAATTCTACCTACACACCCCGATGTAGGTCTTCTCATTTAACGAGATCATTATTCCATAATATATATCTCTCCCTAATCTCTTTCTCTCCCTCTCTTTCTTCTTCCAGGCATATTGCAAATCAACAACAGCCGCGAAGAGGATCAAGGCAAATACGAATGCGTCGCTGAGAACTCCATTGGCACAGAGCACTCGAAGGCCACCAATCTGTATGTGAAAGTACGTCGTGTTCCACCCACCTTCTCACGTCCACCAGAGGCCATCAACGAGGTGATGTTGGGATCGAGTTTGAATCTCTCCTGCATTGCTGTCGGCTCTCCCATGCCACATGTCAAGTGGATGAAAGGTAAGGGTAGAGTTTCATTTAAATTTCTGTAGCCACAACTTACAGCTATTCTTTCTGCAGGTGCTCACGATCTGACGCCCGAGAATGATATACCCATTGGTCGGAATGTGTTGCAGCTGAACAATATACAGGAGAGTGCAAACTTCACCTGCATTGCCGCCTCTTCGCTTGGCCAAATCGAAGCTGTGTCCGTTGTCAAGGTGCAATGTGAGTAGGAATGATAATAAATAATGTATATATAAATCCAATTAAACTACATTTATTTTGCTGTACCAACTTAAGCTCTACCAACGGCACCAACGGACGTACAGATCTCTGAGGTAACCGCAACTTCAGTTCGTCTGGAATGGTCGTACAAGGGACCCGAAGATCTGCAGTATTATGTTATCCAGTACAAACCGAAGAATGCGAATCAGGCCTTCAGCGAGATCAGTGGCATTATCACCATGTACTATGTAGTGCGGGCACTCAGTCCCTATACGGAATACGAGTTCTATGTGATAGCCGTGAATAATATCGGACGAGGTCCTCCCTCAGCACCTGCGACTTGTACCACCGGTGAGACAAGTAAGTAGAGTCGCCAAACTAACTGTAACAGAATATGAGGGAGTGTAACGGACTGAAGGTTAAACCTTTAACTGTTGCAGCTCCTTATGCAAGTCCTTGCAAAAATAAACCCACTAACGCTGTCTCTTTCTCTTCTTTTCGAACCATCTTTTCTATATTCTACCACATGCTGCTGCCTGGTTACGATTACAAAAGGATATTTTCTAGAATTTATATACCATATATTTTTATGCAATTTTTATTTTCCCCTTGATTTCTTTTCGCTTTTCGTGTGCGGTACTAACCCGTTTTTGTTATGCTCTCTTTCTCTCTTTCTTTCGCTCGCTCTGCCTCTGCGTCTTTTTCTTTCTCATGCATTGCGAATCTTAGGCGATTTCTCATTTGGTGGCACAAGTAAGTATCTCTTTAGCCTTTTTCTTTTTGGCGGCAAACAAAATTTGATGGCCAAAACAATTTCAATAACAATTCTTGAGCAGCATTCACATAACATTATAGCCCCTCTATAACCCCCTTTCACCCCCCTTCCCCTCTTTGTGGTAGCACTCAACCTTCGACTAAGTCCCTGGAAAGCAGCTTCTAGCTGAGAATCAAAGGTAAATGCAACATCTAAAGAGCGTTGCATACGCAGCTGCGGCGCACACACACACACATGCACGCAGACATACAGAGCACGTTCTGCTGATGTGTGTGCGGGCAAACAGGCAGATGCCACATACATTCCCCCTGTCCCTCCGCCTCCCACGCAACGCATAAAGTTTGCATTGTTATGCGTTCGTATGAATGCGCATCAATGTGTTAGTATGTGTGCGTGTCTCTGTGAGTGTCTGTCTGTCTGTATGTGTGTGTGTGTGCGTGCTGGTCTCATGCGTGCGCCTGTCTTCCTCTGTCTGTCTGTCTGTCTGTGTATGTGCAACGCCATTTTAGCCATGGCAATTGCGCGTAAGCACTTCGTCCTGCCTTCCCTCTGCTCTCTTCTAGGATTTCCCTCCTCTGCCGCTTCTTCTTCGTATATTTTTTCCGCCTTTACTTTTTGTAGCTTGTCGTATAAAAGTTGAAAACTTTTATTGCTGCAATTATGCTTATCGCTTGCCCAATATCGTTTCGAAATATTATTTCGATAGCAGACTGCACAGAAACTAGCAACAGCAACAACAACAACGTGGGTCGAACAATTTTGGATAATGCCACGTGTCGCCTTCGGTTTGGGCTTGCTCGCCTTTGGCTTAGGTAGCAGCTGACAAAGTGCTATTTATGCGTTTAACGGGAATTTGCAACAATCGTGTGCCATAAACAGCGAAGGCACCAACGACATCGAAATGAGGCGACAATATTGGGCGGGCAGAGAGTGAGCGAGAGGGAAACACAATTGTGGTACCTGCTGAGGATGATGAAATTATCGTTAGCTTAAAGACAGAACTTGGACTTTGCACAGATCTGAACCCACAGATAATTGCTATAAATTTCCTATAATTCTATGTTATCGGACTATTCGAAAATTGTGTCTGAGTATATCGTAATATTAAATGCATTAGCATAAATATAAGTGGAATTTTAGGTATTCGTAATTAGCTTTTTTATGTGGAATGAGGGTTTTAAATTCCTTCTTCTATATATCTCTCTAACTATATATCATTGATATTATTATTTAACTCTATACTTCCTGGATATACTAACTTACTGCAACTATAAGTAATAGACAGAAAAAGACATGACAGACTCCACAATGTGTATTTATTCTCGATTAGCATTAATAGCAATGTTTATTAACCTCTTTACGTTCTATTGTTTGTATGAACGCGATAATCTCAGAAACTGTATAGGCTAGAAACACCAAATTCGGCATGAAGGTTCTTATATATCATAGAAAGAATAATAGTATTTAACATTTTTGATGTCACGCTGATTTAACCAGTAAATCAAAAATTTGTCTTATAAAGCAAAATTAAATTGTTGATTTGTTACTATAAGGCTCGCTTCATCCTTAATTTGCTTACTTCTACATAACCTCACTTTATTTATTTAATATTTCCAATAAATATAGTTGATTTTGAATGAAAGTTAACCATTTCAAATTAAGTGTATAGTGAAACATAAGCTCACTTAAGAGTCCTCACTTAATTATTCGCATATCGTAAACCAAATTAGAGCCAACTACTCGAACAATGTCTCTATCGCATGGACAAGGAATATCTTACAGCTTGAAGCCTTTTGGCCTCGTCTGCGTTTAACCTCTGACTACCTCGAGCTAGTCTTGCTGCTGCTATCTTGTATTGCAATTTGGCCATAATACGTGTAATACGCCCTAATACATTTAACTTTAATGTGCACTCTTTACACCCACTCACACAGACACAGGCACACACACATCGACACATAGCAGGCAACTCTTTAACAGCTCCTTTCGTCATGTAATAGGTCACAGGTCCTGCACATGCTATCGCTGCCTTCGTGGGTGCGCAAATGCGTGTGTGTGTTGAGGGGGGAGGGGGGGCAAGTAAGGCAGAAGAGGGGGGTAGATTCTGCTAAGAATTTAGTGGCATAAGCAGTAGGCGTGAGGCAGGCATGCAAGGGATACATATTAATGGAGCGTATCCGTATGTAATGTATATGCTCTTAAATGCAGCTTACGTGACGCCAACGACGAGGACGACGACGCACAGAAGCAAGAAGCCGGCAGCATAACACAGGCAGCAGGACCAGCACAGGAGCATCCTGGCCAGACAAGCCTGGGCAAAAGGGCAGGGCTGCCTTGGCAAAAGCTATTGCAATTTTTGAGTGCCCATGTGCTGCATGCAAATCTTAGCACAGAACCGGCAAATGGCAATGGCAAGACTGAGCTCTATCCGGCATACTTGCACACACACACTCGTACACACTTGCACACACACAGTGGCACACTCGCACACACATAGTTGTTTAACAGATGAGATGCCAGCGATATAAATTGTGGGTAAAACGCTGCAGTGGCACATGTAGATATTGCAGTAAAATTGTGAGAATTGGAATTTATTGATTGGCCATTAACCAATTGGGCGCACCAGCGAAGGAGGGCGTGGCAGAGTGGGCCACGAGAAGGAAGTGACTCTACATCAGTTACTGAACTCACTGCCAATTCGTGATGCTTGTCAGCAATTGAGGCGATCAATGCTCTACCCACTAATTAGCAGAGGTTTCTCCTGCTGCTGCTGCTGCTGCTGCTGCTGCTGCTTTCCTCCACTTCCCTCTACCCCCTATGCTCTACATTGCTTCCATTACCTTCGCAGGCAGTTGTCCGACAATTTCACGCCTCGCAAATGCATTTCAAACTTGTGTGAATGTGGTTAGAGCGGCTGCTCGACCCTGCAGATGCCCTAGTGAAGGCTACATGGGAAATAACAGAGCACAAGTTGAGCACGAGGCAACTACATAATATACCCTGTAATGACGTGAGCTTTGTGAGCATCAAATTGAAAGGAAAACTGAGTGCAATCAATCGAACAGTGACTGTACCCTCACAGCTCATAAATTATAGGGTATTCAGGGTATAATCATACACGTATATGTCCATTGCATATGCCGTGTCTATTGTTATGGTATAGGCAGATTTCGTTTGGGCTGATTTTGGGTTCGTTTACGCTTTGTTTTCTGCACAACAAAAATCAGTTAACGTGTGTGTTATGTTTTGTGCTCTGCTGTGTGTTTCAGGGAGTGTATGTGTGTGTGTGTGTGTGATTGTGTATTCTGCTGTGCAATGCAGCACATTATAAATGCAAAATTCGCACTATAATGCGCCGGACTTGACGTGGCAGCAATGCACAAAAATGTTGCTGCACAATGATGTGTGACCTGCGCCTGGCGCCCTCTGTCGGCAGGCAGGGAAGACCTGCTGTGTGTGAAGGGGGATGCACGGACATGAATTGAACAAAAGTTCACATCGCCGGCATTGTGATGGATGATTGTTTGCATTTGAAAACATTTGTGTGTGTGCCCTAATACTGTTTGGTTTTTCAATGCCCGCTCCCCCTTCCCCCCTCCGCCGCTAGCTAAAGCTCCTTCTTCCCCACCTCCACCCTTTGTTTTGTTCTACTGTGTCTTGTTTGATTTAAAATCCTGGCAAAATGCCGAAATTCATTTAACAAATTGCATATGCATGACTGACACCGTGAACAGAGGCTGGAACAGAGACAGGACCGTGCGGGGGGGAGGCGGGTCTACCGCTCAGGAGTCGCATTTAAAGTGCATTTGATTGTGAATGATCGAAAACTATTGTGAGTTATTTGACAACAGGCGCGCATCACAGATGCCTTCACATGCAATTATTGTAATTGACTGCGCTGGTTAACGGAGCTGCAAATAACAAGTATACGCCCAGTGGGACGATATTATTTGCATATTTAACTGTTAGATGGCATCATTATCACCTGATAAAGTATCTGAAATCAACGTTGGTAGCAGGACTGAATTTCGCTGCTTATCTTGCATGATATATTTTATATATCATCCTCTCTTCATGCTCCTGTGTACGATTGCAGCCTAATTAAGTTTTACTCTTAGATTGTCTTCTTAATGTTGTTCAAATTTTGTGGCCATCTTTTTTCTGTATATCGTAATATGTCCATATAGTTATCAATGAGTTTTCCTCCTTTCTTGGTGACTCTTATGTTGCCTTCTCAATAGCGTCCAAATTTCATGACAATCGTTGCAAATAACATAAAAAGAATCCTCAACAGTTTGTAAGATTGCAAGCATTGGTCGCATTTGATTGCCATCATTTAATGACAACGAATTGACCCAAATAAATCTGCCATTTGAGCAAATTTTTCATTCATCTCATTTGTCAATGTTGTTTTCCCAAAGTTCTCATAAAAAGAGTCTAATCGTTTGTAAGTTCTCGCGCCTGTTTGCAGTCAAAAAATAAATACTTTTGCAGCCTTTGCTCGTGTTAACAAGTCTAATATGCATACCTTCTCACTCACACACTCTCCATCTCTCTCTCTTCTGTTTCAGAAATGGAAAGTGCACCACGGAATGTGCAAGTGCGCCCGTTGAGCTCGTCCACTATGGTTATTACTTGGGAGCCGCCAGAGACGCCCAATGGACAAGTGACCGTAAGTACCTGGCATCAAGTGCGCATATTAAACAATAACAGCCGTACACGGAGTGAGAGCAGAGTCAGCACTCAGACTCCTGACTCCGGGTCAGGGCAAGAGTCGACACTTTGTCACCGGGGCACAGCCAAAGGGAGTTGGCTAGAAAATGGCCAAATGACGTTAGCCAGCAGAAGGCAGAGCGGCAGGCAGAGCAGGAGAGGAAGCGTTTAAATGCAAATGTGCGAATGAAATCAGAGGCACACAGCCATAGCCAGTTGGAATGCCTCGCCCCGCTCCACACTTACTCCTCTGCCTAGCCACATGGCCTCACTGTGCAGCACGTTGATCGAGTCAAGTGTTTGGGCCGCAATTGTTGTGGTCTCCGGCATATTTTGTTGTGCTCACTCCTTGCACAGCTGCTGCTTCTACTGCTACTGCTGCAAACTGTCCTTGCCACAATGCCCGAAATTATAAAGTTAGCAAATCTTTAGACCACAAATCCATATTTCATTTTTGGTTATCAGAGCAGTTTATGGCCAGCCAAAGGAGATTTCGATATCTTGCGGCAGAGACGGCAGAGTTTGTTTGTGCCACAAAACTTGTGGCTTTCAATTGTGGTTAATAAACTGTCGATAAACTTTAGGTACGACTTTATGAAACCAATAGAAAGTCTGCTTCAATTTGCACTTGCTAGAGATTTGTTGAATCTTTTGTTTAACAGAAGTTTGAGGAGTTTAGCCAAATGAAAAGGAAGCACACTTGGCAAGCATAAGAGCTGAAGCTTACCAAAAGTTTGTATTTTATTAAACAGGGTATATTCGTGTTCTGTCAATTACTCACTTACCTAATTCAACTCTCTCTCTATCTCTATTTACTCAGGGCTACAAGGTGTACTACACAACCAATTCGAATCAGCCAGAGGCCTCTTGGAACTCCCAAATGATTGACAACAGCGAACTGACAACCGTATCGGAGTTGACACCTCATGCCATTTATACGGTTCGAGTGCAGGCGTACACCTCAATGGGAGCCGGTCCCATGTCCACACCGGTCCAGGTGAAGACACAGCAAGGTGAGTGACAGTGTGACCCCCCCTGCCACCCCCTCCGAAAATTGATTGCCCAATCATTCCCAATTAGTTAACACATACAAACACCTGTACACACACACACACACACATACTTGCACAATGTTAAATGTTGAATATGAAATGTGATTTGCGTGAGGCCTAAAACATGTGCAATTTAATTGATCGGAGATTACAGCAATTAGTTAATTATAATTTCGAAGTTCAAACGTTTACTTAACCTCACCTATGTATATGATTACTTAGTCTCACTTAATTGCAACGATCTGGCAGCACTGGCATTGGCATTCTAGAAAAACTACTCTAACTTGACTTGTCTGACTAAATAAACAGTCGGGAACAAAGGCATTTATTTCATTTCAACACAATATAAATGATGAGATGTGCGTGGGTGTGCGTGTGTGTGCCACTGTGTGTGTGTGCAGCAAATATTCATTAAGTTTGACTGGCGAAGCAATTGCATTTGCCATATTCAGATATGCAGCTTTGTGGCCTTACAGGGACAGGGTCATGGGCGTAGAGGGCAAATGAAGAGGACAGAACGAAACTTGGCTAGAGGGATTGTAGATAGAGGTTACAGTGGGTCTAAGAGGAGCTTGTGGTGTGGCCAGCAGTTTATGGTCTGACTTTAAATTTGTTGCTTTCATCGTATTTTGTTGCACTTGTAGCGGTTGCATAATGCGCTTAGCTTTATTTGTGCCAAAAACTTGTCTCCCTTTTCCTCTCTTTCAACCTCTTACCTGCCTCTTCACAGTAGTTCCCGTACTATTCTGTAAGTCCTTTGTATTGCATGGGATTACTTAGATTTGCATTCGAAATTGCAAATAAAAATATATTCAAATTTCAACTGCAAATAGAACATTTTTCTACAATTTGCTGCTGTGAAAACTTTTATAAGATTAAACCAGATTAAATTGATATTATGAAATGGAAATTTCTCGTTGACAAATGAAAAAACCATATTGAAAATCTTGAAAGCAATTATGATAAAATTGAATTGATTGAAAGTTTTAATTCTTAAGAGGATGACAGAGTTTCAGCAGTTTGAACAACTTCCATATACTATAAGCGCAAAGAGACTTTTTTAAATAAACAACCACGAAAGCTACAGCGTAGTGTACTCAACTGTGATATACCCCCTATCTACCTGACCAAAATGACTATAAATATTGCTATTTTTAGCGTAATTTGTGTTACATACTTAAGGAAGCGGTTTGGAAATCAGTAACTCTTAAAATTATTTGTTAGGTAGCTTCTAAATGAATCATTTGGGCGTTAATAGTTCTTGTGTTTACTAAAAATTAACTGTCCATGTCAGCCTGCAATAATAACACATACTGACACCAAGCTTGTTAGTCCTAACTATTATAGTCTCTGAGATTTACGTTTTCATATGGACGGACAGCCAGTTGGCACAAAGTTATAATACCCTTTTACCTTATGGGTAGCGGGTGTACAAAATAAATTCCCAAATTGAAATACATATGCATAGTTATGCTCTTAGTACTCGAAAATAATTGAAAACTAATCACGATGCTAACGATGTCGATCAGGTATCCGAGTGGAAGCACATAAAGAACATTTAAGTCCAGCATAATTATAATTTCTCTGGTGGGGCGCATAAATCATAGAAAAAAAAAATATTTGCAACGCTTAGACCAATGGAATGTGGTCTCGAATGCTGACAGAGCTCTCGTTATGGCGATATAAACAAAAATAAATGCGATATATAAGTCTGTTTGGGGAGCATGCAATTCAATCAATTTCGTAGGCCGCCTGCTATTTGTTTCACGGCATGTGCAAGTGTGCGTGCGTGTGTGTGTGTGTGTATGTGTGGGGAGGGTATCTGCATGATATCAGAAATTGGCATATATAAATAAATGCCACATTGATTTGTTTGTATTTTATTTAATTTCCGTAATTTCCGTTTCATTATTACCAAACCAACCGAAACCGAAAACCAAAAACCAAATATTCTCGTACGCACGTGTGCCATACGTGTCTCTTTGCCCTCTGTTTGTTGATGTGGATGTGCACGTCATGTGCCGTTGTGCGTCGTCGTGTTCAGGTGTGCCATCACAACCGAGCAATTTCCGGGCCACTGATATCGGCGAGACCGCAGTCACATTGCAATGGTCCAAGCCGACGCATTCCAGCGAGAATATTGTCCATTATGAGCTCTACTGGAATGACACATACGCCAATCAGGATCATCACAAGTGAGTTAATGCTCCCCCTTCCTCCCCCATGCCCATGCTCTTCCTTAGCCCTAATCATTAAATCAAATAACACTCGAAATTTGCTATCGCATCTGTATTAGGCGCATTTCGAATTCGGAGGCATATACGCTTGATGGTTTGTATCCTGATACCCTGTACTATATCTGGCTGGCAGCACGTTCACAGCGAGGCGAGGGCGCAACCACGCCCCCAATACCAGTACGCACCAAACAATATGGTAAGTGATTAAATACTTTTCTATTACACCTAAGTTAGGTCCCAATCGAAAACGAACAAACTCTATTAAGCCGTAGTATTCGATCGAGTTTCTATAGCTTAAGTAAAACTACAGACAAAATATAATTTATTTTAAACATATTTCAAATATACATCAATTTAATATATTATATATACTTATATATACCATATGAATTTATACCTATATATAACTGCCTATATATACATATATGTATTTCATAATTAACGTAGTTGTTTATTCAGTTGAAACCTTATATGAAAAGTTGTGTGTGTGTGTGTGCGTGTGAGATAATTTTGTTGTGTCCTATGGCGCTCACAAGGAGAAAGGTAAAAATCCAAGAGTATGTTAAAGTATGACTATTTATGAGCGTGTGTCTGTGTGTGTGTGAAAGAGGTGTGTTATGAATTGCACTTTTCTAACTTTACTTAAAATACCTATTATAATTATATATATCTTATATTATATTGTATGATATGTGATTGCTCTAGTTTATTGCAAGTTATTTCGTATCTCAAAACTAATTCAGTTTATATAAATTTATCGATACATTATGATAAATACACCAACATAAGATATACCTAAATACACTTGCACCAGTCACACATAGTTTAGTCCAGATTATACTTAACATACATACAACATAGCATAATTAGGCATACTATATAAATCTGAATATACAAAACCAAACCAAACACCAGCTTCACTATAAATATAACGAATAAAGTTGTACATAGAGAAGCATTCACCAATCTAGAAATACCTTCTCAACAGATAGCAGATGATTTGGGAATTATTGAAATATTTATGCTTTATTTTAAAGAGAATAACATATTCCAATAAATCAAACCCATTCGAAACGTTTATCCAAAGTCTTGCGATCTGTTGATAGAAACTCAAAACCAACCTAAAGAACACTGTACTCATCACCACACTAGAGTCGGAGTCCACTGTTAACATATGTTAACAATGTTAACATAACACGCACAGTCCCAGTTACCTGCACAGACAATAGAAATTCGTTTTGAAATTTATACTCGATATGCGTCTGGCATGCGTATGTTAAATTAAGTCGCACAAAATACCGTAAATTTATGTATTATTTGCATTATCAAATTTCTCTTTTAAGAGCTTAATTATGCAAATGATGAGAAAAGTAATTGCAAGTATCGTTTAGCATGTGTCAAAATTCTAATTTCAAATTCGAATGCAACTGCAACTGCAACCGAAGCCGCAAACCGTACTTCTTAGATAAAACTCAAACTTCTAAACGTTGCACTGTCTGTTGCTCCCTCCTTCGACATCTGTCTCTCTCTCTCTCTAACTCTTCATTTGTCTCGCTCAGTGTCTGTGTATAGTAATTGATTTTCAAATAGATTTAAATGGAGAGCAACGCGAGAGTTAAGATGTGGCATGGATTGTACTTGCATCTTGTATCTATCACTTTTGGTTTTCATATTTGCACGTTCTGCACATTCGCATGATTTGGCGCATAATTAAAATACTAAGCGATGATAGTAGTGGTGTGGCTTGAGTGGTTCCAGTGGTTGCAGCTGGTCGCCTTTGGTCGCCTAATGACCGAAATGAGAAATGTGATAAGTTCTGTTGCATGCATCACTTCAATTGACTTGTTTCCTCATTCAACTTGTTTCCTCTTCAGAGCTTGCAAAAGTTTCGTATATTATTTAATGGTAATTGTTTTATTATTACTTTGCCTGCATTTAATTATGGCACTTGCATAAACGTTAGCATTCCGTATGTACTATGCGTAAATTATTCACTACCGTATATAAATCCTAAGTATCGCAGTTGAAGTTTATGTGTTTTTTAATACGGCACTTGAGTATCCCAGGCCGAACCACATGGTTTATGCAAATTAAATGTTTATGCCATGTACATGTGTGAGTGTGTGTGTTGGTATGTGCGTGTGTGTGTGCGCCTTTAAATTAAGCTACTATTCACTCGCCTGTTTGCCTTATTAAGCATGCACCTCTTAAATGTTTATAGTGCTCTATCGTACTCTCTCTCTCTCTCTCTTACTCTTTCTCGTATTTGTGTGTATAAAACTATGTTAATCTCTTTTAACTTCTTCCTTCACGTAGTTCTCGTAGTTCTAGGCAAACAATTAACTATTTTCAGCTGAAAATCGTTACCAAAAAATATGCACAATTATCATAAGAGAAGTCGCTATTATGAAAAAATCGCAAAGCTTCTCGAGAACGAAAAAAAGCAACAACATTATTTGCATAAACCATTGGAAAATAAATAAATTATGTCTTGAATGATTTTTCTTTTAAGTTTATTTCTGATTATATATGCCAACTTATCAATATATGCCTTATACATTATACTTATGCCTATCCATTATGTCATTTATTAAAACATTTTATTTTACGCTTTCTTTCGTTACATGTTTTTGGTTTGAATATATTTGATTTGGTTCCTAACGCTAATCGCTGAACGCTATAAAAAAATAAACAAACATAATCGCAAATTTCTATGCAAACTTCCAAAATCGCAAAAAAAAAAAACAACCACACAAATACGTACCGTTCCCATCTATATTATGTAATTAGTACCAGGTGCACCGCCACGCAATATCACAGCCATTGCTAACAGCTCGACAACGATATCGCTCAGTTGGTTACCGCCGCCCGCGGAACGCTCCAACGGTCGCATCATTTACTATAAAGTGTTGTTCGTCGAGGTGGGTCGCGAAGACGACGAGGCCACCACGCTGACCCTGAACATGACCAAAATTGTGCTCGACGAACTGAAGCGTTGGACCGAATATAAGATCTGGGTGCTTGCCGGCACCTCGGTGGGCGACGGTCCGCGCTCGCATCCAATCATAATCCGCACCCAAGAGGATGGTATGTATGCCAATGACAATCTTACCTATGCGTAAGTCTTAATCTCTCTCTCTCTGTCTGTCTCGAATCGTATGTTTTCATCATTTTCCATCATTGATATGTTTATTATCGTTTAATTTACAAAACCTTTTAAGTCTTTAATCGATTTAGTTTGAGTTTTAAGTTCCCTTAACATCAACTTACTAAAAATAAAAACTGTAACTAATCAATCAACAAATTTTTGTACAATTTTTGAATTTTGACATCGAGCATCTAAACGCAGGAGCTGCCCGGAAAACGCAAGAGTGGAGAGTTTCACACTTGATTTTCATTTTTAAATTGAAACTTTGACTTTTGTTTTACGTATATGTATGTGTGTGCGTGTGTGTGTGGCAATAAATACCATTTGTCATATACTACATATATAGCATATATGATACACGTTCCAGATGTGCTGCAAACATGTACATGTTTTTGAAAGCAGCTTTCATTTTTTCGTAGATCATTTTATAGTGTCTTCTGTTTCCTTACGAAATCCCTTTTAAAAATTTTGCAGAATCTGAAACTTTTTTAGTTTTACTAATTTTCATTATATTTGTTAATGTTTTTTTCAAGAATATCTACAACAAGTTCCTTATAAATGTTTTTAAAATGTTATCAAAATCTTCAACTCAAATCTCAAAACATTCTGCAGTATCAAATTTATTTTCTATATCAATTTTCGATCTCCAGAAATGTGTTAGTTATATATCTTAAAACATCTTGTTTACCTACCAGACACAATATCCATCCTTTCCCAATTTATTTACAATGTTTTGTATATATTTTGATAGTTTTATTTAAGTTACAAAACTGTAATATCTTCTTAAGTTCTTTTAATTTCGATTCAAAAACAAAAACCGAAAATCTTATAATTGGTAATATAAAATTGCATATTTTTTGGCGCAATTTTTGACTACTTTTTGCACTTGTATTTCTATAAAAAACATCGATAAAAACAAAACTTTTTTAGCACAACTTTTATATTGTGTTTTTGTTATTTACGATTCTCGATCGTCTTGATGAACGAAAAACAAATTGAAAAAAAAACTGCATAAACCGAATTGGAAAATTATTATAAATATAAATAATATTTTTTGATATAATGCATTGAATTTTTTGTGGTAATTTGTATAGCACCCAAAAACGCCATGAGCTCTGTGTTTTTGTAAGCGCACCAGATATAATACTATCTACTATTACTTCTACTATTATACTACTATTACTATAACTACTACTACTGCTATCACCCACCTTCCTACCTACACTCACCTTCCAATGTAATCTAAACTAAAATACCAAAAAATTTATATTATATAAATTAAGTTTTTGCCAGTTTAGTTAGTTGTTTGTTGTTGATTTTTATTTTTGGTCAGGCAAAAGGACCGCATTAAATATTAAATTGATTTATTTACATAATTAAATTCATGCAATTATAAATGTAAACACAAAAATGCCCCCGCAAACAAGCCTAAGCAGCAGCATAGTTTCCATTCAAATACCCATTTAACATAAATAATTAAATGGCACCCCTCTAACCTTCCTACTCTGACAATCCAACAAACCCACCCATCTTTAGCAAATAATGCAAAACGTTTCGCTGCATTTATTTATAATTTTATCTACACTTGCAGTGAGTATTATTCATTTTATAGATGCTCTATCGAATTCCGTGTAAAATCAAAAGATATAATTCTATTAGTACTACTAAACTACTGTAAAATTTTCAGTAAATTTGTCAACAGTTATAAACCATTAGTTAAAGCTTGAACTCCAGTCTGCTGTACCCTCTAAATAGTATTGATATGTCTAGTATTCTATTGTATTCTATTGATAGTCACAATGTGAAACAATTCAGAGGCTGTTATAAGCCGCTTTCATGCACCAAACTGCAAGTGTATCAAATTTTCGGTTCACCGACAACAATGATTATTTTGTTTATTGTTGTTGTTTTCTCCTACATACACATTTACAAGAACTACACACACACACACTATGTACGCACATCTATATGTAGCTACGTGTATGCATACATATTTAATAACATTTTGCAGCAGCTCGGTGTAATCTTTTTGGGCCTCCTTTCACGATCTCTTTGTTTTTGTTTTTGGCACACATTTTTGCACTGTGGCGCCTACAAATGCCCGATGAACTCACCCTTAGACTCCATTCCCTCTCTTCAACTTGATGTTGTTGTTATATATTTTCATATAAATGTACATGCATTTTTTTGTTGCTTTTATTGCTATGCAAATACGCGTGGAACACCCAACAACAAGAACAGCAAAAGCAACAAACGCGTATAGTGGAAAATCCTTAAATTGATTTTCGCACAAAAATTATTTGATTTTTGTATTTAATTTGTATTCTGTTGACACATTTGATTAAGTTTTATTTGCCCTACGTCCGCCATCACCTGCATGTTTGCTCAGTTAACACATTTGCATCTGGTTCACACCCAGCATACACGCACCACACCTGGCCGTGTGTGTGTGGGCACTGTTGGTATCTCATTGTTTATTTGTTCCCAACATGGCACCCCTCGGAGTTGATCCCGCCATTTGTAGAATCAACAATGAACCAATTTTATTATTATCTTTAACGACTTTTTATGCATTTTTTAACAAAGCAAAAAACGTGCTTTTTTGACCAGCCAATAGATATACATAGATACATATTATAAATATACTATGTATACATATAGTTAACCAGAGAGCCCGTTACACACGTAATTATGAAAGCCAAACAGTTGCCTGATCAATGCCGAGTTTATATTAGAGAAAAACTGAATACGATATAATTATAAAAGTTACAAATATTTAAGATCATAAAATGTAAAAACATTCTACTTGATTAAACGAACTCGTCGGTCCTTTTAATATTTAAATTAGTTTCTAACAAATGATTTGGAAATTAATTCGAATAGTTTAGCTACTGACTTTCATAATTATGTTTGTAGAAAAAACTTGTATTTTTATTTACGTAGTTGAGGTATATATTACAAGTATAGCCATGTACTTTTTAATACCTCTTTTAATGCACATCTAGTTATTTTATTTATTAGACATTTTCAACATTATGTTTTCATTTACGATTTTCGCACACCCTCTAAAATAACACACTCAACTGCTTGTTAGCCTGTTTAACTTGCTTGTTGGCAACTAAAGGAAGAGAGAGAGAAAGATGCTGAGGTAGAAGAGAGTGTGGAAAACTTTTCATTCTCTCTCAAGTGCCACTTAATTTTTTGTGTTTCTTGAAACCCAACACTCTCAACACCTCGAAAAGTGTTGGCTTTCATTCGCACTTGTACGCTCGCGCTCTCTTTCTCTCCCTCGCTCTCTACTACTCTCTCACTTTATTTAATTTGTTGAACTAAGCACTGTAAATGAAGAACTGTACTTACTTAATGTTAAGCACCTGGTAGTACGTCTCCTATTGGCAACTAAGTTAAGCTGTAAGCACACTTTGATTATCTACTCTCAGCCTAAGTAAGCACCTCACGAAGCACCTGCTAAAAAAGAATCAAGAATCACGAATCACCTAGTGGCAACGTGCCCCAATTGAATGTGTCTGGCTCGCACAAATGACAGATCAAAGTATATACTAGATATTCCAAATTAAGAGTATATTCTATGGCTACTTTATGATTTCGTTTCGTGTCTCTCATTTTTTATTTGTCCTTTTTCAAGCGAAATGAGCACCTCAAGTTGTCTAGTCAGCACTCAGCACTCTGATCTTTTTGCTCGTCTATATTTTAATGAACCACAAGCGCACTGTATGCGTGTGTGTGTGTATGAGTGTGTAATTGAGTTGCATTGACACCCCTGCGTCTCCTGAAGTGAGCAGCTAAAGGGTCAGCTCATAAGTATGCAACAATATCTTTAAATTATTTGTATATGTCATACCTACTGAAAATGTTTAAAAGTGGGTATGTTCAGTGTGAGTAAATGTATGAAATGGGTAAATGAAGGTGTCTTCTAGATATTTAATATACATTTCAGTAGTCGAAATCTACCTCTATAATGGTCTAAATACGAACGGATTACAGCGTATCTTGCAGCCAAATACGGTCCAATGTTGCTTATGATACTCGTTTCTCCTACTTCTTTTTTGCTTAATTTTTATTTCGTTTCGCTTGTTAGCTTGGCTTTCAATGCGATATACGAAATGTGAAATGCAAATAGCACCTGTCTAAAGCTGGGCACTTGCTTTTTTCTCGTAATTCCAGCACACGTGTAGCATGAATTCTCCGCGCGCTGCGAATACGCAAAGCAAGCAGCTCTCCCTTTGTGTATGTTACAGACAGACAAGCCCACACACAAGCTTTTCTCCATGGAGCAGCAAGAAATAACCGAAAAAATACTCAGCAAAATAAGATAGTACAAAGTTGAACAAATAATGCTCGTCCGAGGAATACCCTTTATAGTCTAAAAATAATAATTATGTGTTAGATGCGCAAGGACAGATGATAGAAATTATATCAATCTCTAGTTAATATAAGGAGTGGTATTGTAGTTTAAACTGGAAAATAAAACAGAAGTAATTATTGTGATATATTCAGTGAGTGTAGAGTATCAAATAGTCATGCAGATTCAACTGCGTCACTCTTCCCATACATATACTTACAGTATCTGTTGAGCTTTAATTAAATGTTTACAATAGTTAAATTTAACTATACAAAGGAGCCATGGGTCAACTTGTATGCCGCTCGACATAATGAGGGAAGGGTATAAAAATGCAGTGAAAAAATGAAGTGAGCACCTCGAGCATTTGCAGCTTGGCTTAGAGCTCTACTCCCTTTGTCTGCTTCTTTCTATTCACATTCACACATAGAAAAAATACGCAAGGAAAACACATATAAATATATATGAAAAATAGACAGGACACCTCCTAAAGGTAGCATTTTAATTATTTTATATACTTTTAGTGTGCGGCTGTGAATCGGTGTATGTGTGTGTCGTTGTGTGCGTGTACGTAGGTATCATGTGTGAGCAAGTGCGCTGTGCTCTGTGAATGCATATGCAATGACAAGATACATACAAAGGTGCAGTTCACATGCCCTTTGCCCCCCCCCCACAACCCTCTAGCCTGATGTAGCCCCTCAGTGCACAGTGCTGCGGAGAACACTAATGAAGCATAATTTAACATTTGTGCCGTTGGGTGTGCTGCATCTGAATAATTTGTATTATGAATTTATTTAGCAAGTTTTAATGAAGTCAACTGACCCGCGGAATATAAATTGAACAGAAAACCTGAAAGTATCTAGAATTTAAGAATAATAACCGAACTTCGTAACACGTAAGTTTGTTTTAAGGAGTAAGTTAATTTAAAGTATTTTAAGCTAACTACAAAATACCACATCATATTTAACCAAGTAAAAGGAAGAGTATCAAAGCGGGTGTGCCAACAAATATGTACATTTTGTATCATATAGTTACAATGTAAATTCATTTAGTTCATTTCTTTCCCCCAACTTTTGTGTTGTGACAACAATCGTTTTTGATTTTGAATACCACGTAAAATGCACCAAATAATTATCTCCTTTTTGAAACTTGTATACTGTAAACTAAAGAACTATATCTTATATCTTTTTTCATATACTATAAAAAACAAAACACAAATATATCTTTGCTTGGCCACTCGCACCTTGCACTACTTGCTCTGTTTCGTGCACCTTTTTTTGAATGCAAACTCGAAATGGATATACAAAAATTTTGAAAAACTTTTTTGATGTGAATATAAAACAAAAAAAAAACAATTTGCGAAATTTGATTTTTGAACGCAACATTTAATGGATGGTGGTTAAATATTACAATACAAATACAATAAATAAAAAAAATTTTTAAACTATTTAGAGAAAAAGAGTGAGTATTTCTATATGGTTTGAATATAATGTTTAAGAATGCCCAATAGCAATATATATATATCAATAAACATATCTAAACCAAAACATATATATATTTTTGTGTACTGGTCCAGAAATGTAGACCGATTTATCACTAAAGAAATCTCAAATCTCTTTTTTTATTTGTTTGTTTTTTGAAATGTTTTTCCATTTTTGATGCCCATAAAGTCAGCGAGGATTTTTGCAAATAAGGCTCTTGACTTTCCAAACCATTTACAACTTTTACGTTACATATACATAATACTTCTATACTATGCTATATATGTTTTCGATTTTTGCACACCAACCAAATACGAAACGTTTTTTGAATGCTTACATGTTTGTTTTTGCCCATTCCAAAAAAAGAACATTGGAAGACCTAAAAACGGTCGAACCGATCTATCAATTTTTTGTGTGAACTACGATGTTTTAAAACAACCTATTCTATAAGTACTCTACTACTACTATTAATCTCCATAGCAAGCAAGGTATAAACTGCACTCCTTATTCACTTTTTGTGCACCTACTGAGCAACCTTTTTGATTATGTATCTATACTACTACTACCTACTCTATACATATACCTCTATATATAGCACTTAAGAAGCACTTTCCGCAATTTGTATACATACAAACTATACATTTCGTTTGATTCCTTTTAATTTATCTAACTGTGATGTGGTGACGTTGACTTGAATCAAATCAAAACTTGTTCTGGTTTTGTATATTTCTCCTCTAAGGTGTAAGGCAACTCTAGCAACCCTTAGTGTTTTATGTATAGTTCCGTCTAAATCTATATACTTTATACATATGTCTATAACTATTTCTAAGCAAGTTAGCTCTAAGGACCCTTTTGAGTCCATACATTTTGTATGCTATGCCGTAAGTTAACTTTAAGTACTTGCTACGTATTCAATCCGCATTCGGTATCCCTTCGCTATTTGTTAATGCCCTAAGCTAATCTTATTCATCTCTCGTCATCGTCTCTAGTGCCTGGAGATCCGCAAGATGTGAAGGCCACGCCGTTGAACTCCACGTCGATACATGTTAGCTGGAAACCGCCACTGGAAAAGGATCGCAATGGCATAATTCGTGGTTATCACATACATGTTCAGGAAATGAGAGATGAGGTAGGTGGAAATGGGGTAACGGCATAGAGTAGAGACTATTGGACCTGTTACTACCTGTTGAGGTTGATGCAAACATGATCATCTGTTTGTCCGTATGAACACCTTAATATAAGAAACTAAAGTATCTAGTGGATCCAAATTAAAAAAATGGCCTTCTCTTAACGCACGCCTACAAAATGATATCAGTTAGCACAATTTCTAATACTGTAGGCAATTAATTTACAGAGTATTGAGGGTGCTTGGTTAATCTAGACTTGTTTTATATCGACTTAACAATCCGTTTAATAATTTACCTTAGGGCAAGGGTTTTCTCAATGAACCCTTTAAGTTCGACGTGGTTGACGTGCTCGAGTACAGCGTGTCGGGACTGCAACCGGATACCAAGTACTCCATTCAGGTGGCAGCATTGACCCGTAAGGGCGACGGCGATCGCAGCGTGGCAGTTGTTGTTAAGACACCCGGTGGGGTGCCTGTGCGACCCACAGTTAGCCTGAAGATCATGGAACGTGACCCGATTGTATCTATTGAATTGGAATGGGAACGCCCGGCACAGACGTATGGTGAGCTGAGGGGCTATCGGCTTCGCTGGGGTGTCAAGGATCAGATGCTGAAAGAGGAAATGCTCTCGGGACCACAGATGACCAAGAAACGATTCAATGATCTGGAGCGTGGTGTGGAATATGAATTCCGCGTGGCAGGCAGCAATCACATTGGCATTGGTCAGGAAACTGTTAAGATATTCCAAACTCCTGAGGGTACACCCGGTGGACCGCCGTCCAATATAACGATACGCTTCCAGACACCCGATGTGGTTTGTGTCACATGGGAGCCACCAACCAGGGAGCATCGCAATGGCATCATAACACGTTTCGATGTGCAGTTTCACAAGAAGATCGATCATGGACTCGGCTCTGAGCGCAACATGACACAGAACAAGGCAGTCTTCACGAATCTAGAGGAGAATACCGAATATATTTTCAGAGTTCGCGCCTACACAAAGCAGGGAGCGGGTCCATTTAGCGACAAGTTGCTGGTAGAAACAGAACGGGACATGGGACGAGCACCTATGTCCGTCCAGGCGGTGGCAACTTCCGAGCAAACTGCAGAAATCTGGTGGGAACCCGTCGTGGCAAGTCGTGGTAAACTCTTAGGGTACAAGATCTTCTACACCATGACAGCTGTGGAGGATCTGGATGCTTGGCAAACTAAGACTGTGGGCCTTACCGAATCGGCAGATCTGGTTAATCTGGAGAAGTTCGCTCAGTATGCGGTGGCCATTGCGGCAAGGTTTAAGAATGGTCTCGGACGTCTTAGCGAAAAGGTCACCGTGCGCATTAAGCCCGAGGATGTGCCGCTAAATCTACGTGCTCATGATGTCAGCACTCACTCGATGACATTGTCCTGGTCACCGCCCATTCGCCTCAATCCGGTGAACTATAAGATCAGTTTCGATGCCATGAAGGTGTTTGTGGACTCGCAGGGATTCTCGCAGACTCAATTGGTGCAAAAGCGGGAGATACCCCTCAAGCATTTCATCAAGACGCACACGATCAACGAGCTGAGTCCCTTTACCACATACAATGTAAACGTGAGTGCGATTCCCTCAGACTATTCGTATCGTCCGCCCACAAAGATAACCGTGACCACACAAATGGCAGCCCCACAGCCCATGGTCAAGCCGGATTTCTATGGTGTCGTGAATGGGGAAGAGATTCTGGTGATCTTGCCACAGGCTTCCGAAGAATATGGACCCATTTCGCATTATTTCCTCGTTGTGGTGCCAGAGGACAAGTCCAATCTGCACAAGAATCCGGACACGTTCCTTACCACCGATCTGGAACCCGGTCAGAATAAGCTATATCGACCCAATGCACCATATATCGCCGCCAAGTTTCCACAGCGTTCGATTCCCTTTACATTCCATCTCGGCTCTGGAGATGATTATCATAACTTCACCAATCGCAAACTGGAACGCGAGAAACGCTACCGAATCTTTGTTCGTGCCGTGGTCGACACTCCGCAAAAACATCTGTACACATCGAGTCCATTCTCCGAGTTCCTATCGCTCGATATGCGTGAAGCCCCGCCAGGTGAACGCCCACATCGACCCGATCCCAATTGGCCATCCGAGCCGGAAGTTTCGGTCAATCGCAACAAAGATGAGCCAGAAATATTGTGGGTTGTGCTGCCCCTAATCGCCGCCTTTGTCGTCTCCACCACATTAATTGTGCTCTATGTGGTACGTCGCCGTCGCCAGCCTTGTAAGACGCCCGATCAGGCAGCCGTAACGCGTCCACTAATGGCTGCCGATCTTGGTGCCGGACCCACACCCAGCGATCCCGTAGACATGCGAAGACTGAACTTCCAGACACCCGGCATGATCTCACATCCGCCCATCCCCATTTCGGAGTTTGCCAATCACATCGAACGCCTCAAGTCGAATGACAATCAGAAGTTCTCGCAGGAATACGAGAGCATCGAACCGGGTCAGCAATTCACGTGGGATAACTCAAACTATGAGCACAACAAGTCCAAGAATCGCTATGCCAATGTCACAGCCTATGATCATTCGCGTGTCCAGTTGCCCGCGCAGGAGGGTGTGCTCGGTTCGGACTACATCAATGCCAACTATTGTGATGGCTATCGCAAGCACAACGCCTATGTGGCCACACAGGGACCACTGCAGGAGACCTTCGCGGACTTCTGGCGCATGTGCTGGGAACTGAAGACGGCGACTATTGTGATGATGACGCGACTGGAAGAACGTACCAGGATCAAATGCGATCAGTATTGGCCCACGCGAGGCACTGAAACCTACGGTCAGATCTTTGTTACCATCACCGAAACACAGGAGCTGGCCACATATAGCATAAGGACATTCCAACTGTGCCGTCAGGGATTCAATGATCGTCGGGAGATCAAACAGTTGCAGTTCACCGCCTGGCCCGATCATGGTGTACCCGATCATCCGGCTCCATTCTTGCAATTCCTCCGTCGTTGTCGTGCTCTCACGCCACCTGAATCTGGCCCTGTTGTTGTCCATTGTTCGGCAGGTGTGGGACGCACGGGCTGCTACATTGTTATTGATTCGATGCTGGAGCGCATGAAGCACGAGAAGATCATCGATATCTATGGCCATGTCACCTGTTTGCGTGCCCAGCGCAACTATATGGTGCAGACGGAGGATCAGTACATCTTCATACACGATGCCATACTGGAGGCCATAATTTGTGGTCTAACCGAGGTCGCTGCCCGCAATTTGCATACCCATTTGCAGAAACTGTTGACCACCGAACCGGGCGAGAGTATTTCCGGCATGGAGGTGGAGTTCAAGAAGTTATCCAATGTTAAGATGGACTCATCCAAGTTTGTTACCGCCAATTTGGCCTGCAATAAGCATAAGAATCGTCTGGTCCACATTTTGCCATACGAGTCGAGTCGCGTCTACCTTACGCCCATACACGGCATCGAGGGTAGCGATTATGTCAATGCCAGCTTTATCGATGGTTATCGTTATCGTTCAGCCTACATTGCTGCCCAAGGACCCGTACAGGACACCGCTGAGGACTTCTGGCGTATGCTCTGGGAGCACAACTCCACCATTGTTGTCATGCTGACCAAGCTCAAGGAAATGGGCAGGGTAAGTAGAGGGGAGGTACCTCACAGCCATTAAGGTGTTTCATCTCTTTTGTTTTTCTGCTATCTGCAGGAGAAGTGCTTCCAGTATTGGCCTCATGAACGCTCTGTGCGCTATCAGTATTACGTTGTGGATCCCATTGCCGAATACAACATGCCGCAGTACAAGCTGCGTGAGTTCAAGGTGAGTTCACGTGGAATGGGGCAGTGAAAATTGTGTCTAGTGAAGGTTTAGGGTTTCACAATTCTATAGTGTGACTTACTAAATATCTTATTCATTCTAAGGTAACCGATGCCCGCGATGGCTCCTCGCGCACCGTACGGCAGTTCCAATTCATCGATTGGCCCGAGCAGGGTGTGCCCAAGTCCGGCGACGGCTTCATCGATTTCATTGGTCAGGTGCACAAGACCAAAGAGCAATTTGGACAGGATGGCCCCATCACAGTGCACTGCTCGGCTGGTGTGGGACGCACTGGGGTGTTTATCACTCTCAGTATTGTGCTGGAGCGCATGCAGTATGAAGGTGTTCTGGACGTATTCCAAACAGTGCGAATTCTACGCTCCCAGCGACCCGCCATGGTGCAGACTGAGGTGAGACAGACAGCAAGAGAGAGTTTATCAAATATATATATTTAATTTTCTATATTTTCTGCAACAGGATCAATATCATTTCTGCTACCGCGCCGCATTGGAGTATCTCGGCTCGTTTGACAACTATGCCAACTGAGCAGCCAATGCTGGGGAGATGGCCAAATAGAACAAATGGAGAATGGAGAATAAAGTCCAGACTACAAAGATAGAGAGAGAGAAAAGAGCAAAAATCTTGTCGAATTCTTTGCATATTCGTTTCGAAAACTGTACGCATAATACGCATTTACGATAGACATACGGATACCTTAACTTTAAAGTATTATAGCCAAATACTGCCCACATACTACTTACTATTTACTATACTTAATACATACCATGTTTGTTTGTACTACTATTACTATTTTTCTATTTTTCCACTGTCTCCGTCTTTGTATGATTTTCATTTTCGGTTTGCATTTCCGTTTCGATTTTGTATAATGTGAACTCGAGAAGACTGTTAAAAGTTTAATTATCAGTAATATGTATATGTATATGATATGATAAACCCCATTCTCTATATACGTATACTACCATACATACAGTTTTTGCTCCAAACTAATCGAATGTAGTCAATCAATACTTGTTGTTGTTGTGGGGCGTGTGACCCCATACGCCCCACTGGTAACCTATACATATTTTAAATAAGGACTTGGTAGCTATTAAACGTACCGCCTAAAATGAATCTCGACGGAGGAAGGGAGAGAATAGAAGAGAATAGAAGTAGAGAGTGAAAGAGAAGAATCCAATTATCATTACAAACAATCAATCAAATACGTTTAGTAATCTTTTTTATACTTACTACGAAACCCCTACTTAAAAGTGTCCGCTTAGGTTCTTAACTTAACAATGCTTATCCAATGCGAAAGAAAGAAGATAGAATGAAATGAAAGAAAGAATGGTAAATCGTGCAATTAGTCAAAAAGTCTTGCGTAGTGCATATCTATGAGTCGGCTAGTTTTAGTTAGTTCTTAGATTTAGTTAACAGTTATCGCTTAGTCTTAGTTACACATACTCCTTAAGAACTTACAAACAAGTATTTGCTAGGCAGACTATTTATCCTTCCAGAATTGGAGATTATTGACAATTTGAAGTCTTCACCTCTTCTATATCCTTCCAATATTGTTCAGAGATTAATATATGTAACTTTTATTCTTTGTTCGTTTTTCCCTCTAAATCTGGCTTATTTTATATAATGAAATTATTTTATCCTGTATATACCACAAGAACCCATTAAAGTTATTCGACGAAGAAATTAGGATCCTAAAACTAGAGAATTATGGTACCTAAAGCGTATGATGAAGACAGCTATAGATAATAATAATCCAAGCGAAAAGTAATAAGATAACTGTAGATATGTATTGTAGAATTATATAATATATACATATACATATATGAAAACTTAAAAAATAAAGTATGTACCACATACGATTATAAAACCGAAAAACGCTACACCATTATATGGCATTATAAACTAAGAGAAATACCAGTTAATGTACATACCAGATAGGACGATGATACGATGATGATGATGTTCGAATAGAGTTATTCAAATCGGAGTAGTATTTATATAAATGACGTTAGCAAGCAAATGCATAAAAGCGATAACTAAATTATTAGCCCGAACACATGTTAAACAACAATAGGAATACGTATATGTATGTACACTTATCCATATAAATATATATAGCATATATATACATGAACCACACTTACAGACACACACATATATTTGTTACAACAAGCAAGTTTAGCGAGTTGCCCAGAATTGGGAAGATGAATGAAAGTTAGGCCATAGTAAATTCACATGGACCCGAAGTGGGGAAGATTTGGCATTATTATAATAAATATATATGACGGAATGGAAATAATTAAATTATAGCGTAAACAGATAGAAACAAATAGATGTCTAGACTAATGGTAACCAACCACCAACCGCAGCGTTGCAAGCATATAAGTATTTAGCATACTATATATATAATATAAATAAATATAAATGAATTACAAATTTACATACATACAGACAAACAACAATACAAATTATATATTGTATATTACATCAATTTGTCAGCTTGTCAAATTTTGTTAATATATTAATTGTTTAATATTATATACATACATACATACATACATATATATTTTAACAATTAGTCAGATATTAACAATTTTAATGATACAGACAGACATACAAGAAAATAATCAAGCAGCTACACATTGAGATTGCGCGATCGTATTTCATATATTGTATACATAATTGTTTAAGTAAGTGAAACATTACGTTAAAGCATTACCATACGAATATATGTATCAGATAAATATAATTTTCGAAACCCGAAAACCAATGAAAGACAAAATAAAATAAATATTTAAAAAACGATATTATTCTTTTCATTCAAAAATTAATGGTTCTTAAATTCTAATTGAGTTTTACAAAAAAAAACTAAACAAATAAAAAACATTCAACTTGTGGAGTGTGCAGGGGAAGTTGCTTCTTTGTTGACCTGATTCATTTCGGACAATATATTCAAGGGATCTTCACTGCGCAAGTAACCATTGTGCTCGGGTTGCGATTCGAAGACAACCTCACCCCGTATCACACGCACGCGTGGACCGTGTGCACGTGCGGTGAACTTCACCTTGCCACAGGTGTCCGGACGCAGACGACGATGTGCTCGCAATCCACTGACCACAACAAAGCTCTTGTCACAGCCGTAGCACTTGTAGCGCTTCATGCCAATGTGACGCGAGAGATGTGAAATGAGTGTCTCACGGTGGGTAAAATCAAGTGAGCAAACCTGCAAAGGTTGAACAGATTAATAGATTTTTTTATGGAGGGAGTGGGGAAATCTACACACCTTGCACTTGAATGGCTTTTCGCCGGTGTGCCGGCGCTGATGCACCCGCACCTGGCCAGGTGTGCGGAATCGCTTGTCACAGTAATTGCATTTATGAGGCAGCTCGCCAGTGTGAATCATTTTGTGGATGCGCACAGCACCTACTGTAGTAAAGGATTTCTCGCATATATCGCACTTATATTGCTGCGGACGAGGAGTGGCTGAGCCACGCCCCGACTTAGCGGGCACATCTAGTTTAGGACGCGTAACAGCTATGAGAGAAGGTGCAGGCACGCCAGGAGTTGGGGTAAGAGGTGGAACTTCGGTAGCAGGCGGAGCAGGTGTTGTAACTTGAGGTGGAGAGGAAACTTCTATTTTGGGTGACCCAGGCAGCGGGGCTAATGTTTCTGGAAATACAAATTATGTATAATGATTGAAATTAAACACAGTCCCAACTGATAACTCACTTTTGAAGGTCTTCACCTCCACTTGCATGTCATCAAACTGTTCCTCTGGAATGTTGTGGGCGCTCGTCAAATGGTTGCAGAACGCCAAATACTGTTCGTAGCAACGCGCGCAGTGCGGACACTGCCAGTGGAATCGATGCTCAGGATAAATGTAGCGCATTTCACGTACCCTTATGTTACTCGCCTTGGTGGGCGGCAGACGTAACACTTCCAGCTGTGTGGGCAAAATGGCTGTGTTGGTGTTGCTCTTTTTTGCGTGCAACACGCTGCCAGGCAGTGGCAACGACTGCTCAATGCTGCGAATTTGATTCTGAAATTCGGTAATTATCTTACGAGATTCGGGTAAACTCTCAAACAAACTAAGATCACTGAAATAGTTATTCCGATTGAGGGGAACCACTGAAACTGGTTGCGGACTAGCAACAGGTGTTGTTGCATGGGGTACATCAATTGATGGTGCACTTGGTAGCACAGCCTGGCTTATAGTCATGGCCTTTGGCAAGGTTATAATCTTACTGCCAATTGTACAACTGTTGGTATTAATACCAGAAGTAGTGGGCTGCAATTTGACTATTTTTGTATTTGGTGGCAACTTGATTACCATACAGTTGTTTGGCAACATCTTCAGTATGTTGTTATGGTTGTTATTGTTGTTGTTTTGATTGTTGGCTGCAACATTTGGATCGGTTTTCGAAGACTGTAGAATATTCTTTTTCTTCAAAATGTTCGGACGCTTGGCTGGAGCTGCATTGACAAGTGGGATCATTGGAACATTGCTTTTATGTACTGGAATAACTGGATAAGAAACGAATATATTAGTTTGATATTTTCAATATTGATCTGTTGATCTTAACCCACACTGTATTGGCGGATTCATAGGCACTCTCACAGGCACATCGTCCATTTTTAACGGTTTCTTAATTGATGGCAATCGAAGTTTTCCACGTAGTTTTCCTGCTAGACTCGTGTTGTCATTAGTGGAACACAGTTGAGGTTCCTCTTTGGGCTCCGTTTTGATAGCCACATCATTTAGTCTGTAGTGATCCGCTTCCTGCAATTGTCGCTGCTCATTCTCATCCAGCGGTTCAGCTTTGATGTCCACATCGCAACCGAACTCAGTTGACAACTCTGAGTCCAAAGTGCTGGCTGCCACCAGCTGACCAGCAATTCGCTGGGTATCAACGTATTCCAGTTGTCCGCAAATCTCTTTGCTGTGCTGTCTATGAAGCTGCAGTCCCTGACGCGATAAGAAATGTCGACGGCAAAGAGCGCAGACAAAACGACGTACATAGAAATGGCTCAACATGTGCTTGGCCAGGTTGGAGGCAATACGGAAATCCAACTGACAAATCTGCATAAAAAAATAAATATCTTTAAAACATTGATCTATTATAGATTCTCTCTCTCTATCTCACTCTGCAGATAGAATTATTGATGCCGCCTGCATGTTCGCGATATTCATGCTCCTGCACTTCATCCAACCCATCGCACCAGTAGCCGCAGCCGTGAGAGCAGAAATGACGATTCAATTGATGATTGATCTGATGCGAGGCGAGTGCTAGATAATTCTCACAGTGTAGCCGGCATATTTTGCATGCATATGTATTCAGAATGTGATCTTCATTACTCTCAGCAGATGACGTCACAAATAACTATAGAACAACAACAGAAATTACTCTCTCTCGTCCGTTTGTTAGTGTTTGTCTTAGGTTAGGTTTTATACCTTTTGCTGCTGTTCGAGAATGCTGAAGCTCTCTATGAATTTCAACTCATCCTCGGACTTGACATCGTGCACTGGCACCGTTATCATATTCGGTTGCTCCTCGATTATTTTCATAAGACTTCCAGCTGCAATGTTTCAGAAATTAAACAGAAAACTAACGGTATAGTGCGTAATTAAAGAACGCGCAACACATGCTCACACACGAACAAACACACACACAGACAAAGTCATGTGAAGGCATGCGAAGGCAAGCAAGCAGTTATATTTACCGCACGATAATTCCAGCGTTGGCTCATTATCAACTTCATCCAACTCAAGCTTTATCTTTGTATCGTCAATATCTATTTCCTCGTTAATAATTGCGGATTCCTCTTGCATTATGTCTCCTTATCTCATGCAGACACAAAAAGAGTGCGCAAAATAAATTACCGCTGCGATCAGTTCGAGAGTTCAGTAATCGAGTGCAGTCCAAAATCCTATCGAATAATAACCCGACATGCCGTGCCGATATATCGTATCGCGGCGCCAACTAAATATCGATATAATTTCAAACCTCGGGCGCACAGCTTCAATGGAACATTGTATTATACAAAAATAAAATATAAACTTAAATAACTTTTTATACTCAAAGGTGTACTAACATTTTATTTATTTTTAACATTAACTAGCAGAACACTAAATTGAATTCAATTAATATCATGTTTGAACAATAACATTTCGATAAATCCAATTGACTTCCGATAAATGTTCACTGTTAATAACAGTTCGAAAAAATGTTAAATCCCTCACTCGCATGTGTGTGTGCGTGAAAGCAAATCGTGCAGGGAAAACCAACAACAACACCAAAACCAAAATAAATCAAATATTTATTTAAAGTGCCTAATCAAATGCCTATTTCTTGAGCCGTGCAAGTGCAGAAGAAAGGAAAAAGAAATGAGCAATAGTGAGGATTCACAGCAATACCTCAACGATATGTTGGTCAAAGAGGAGGACGAAGCGTCTGGTGGTAAGAGAATTGTGAACAATAATCAATGTTTTGGTGCGGCTTAACTAAAATGGAGTTCCTTGTCCTCTTGCAGACGAGTCGGACAGACAGGACGGACATGGCAGCATGTTGCGCGAACAGGATCGCTTCCTCCCCATCTGCAACATCATCAAGATAATGAAGGTGCCTGTGCCACAGAATGGAAAAATCGCCAAAGACGCCAGAGAGTGTATACAGGAGTGCGTCTCGGAGTTCATATCCTTTATAAGCAGCGAGGCCATCGAGCGCAGTGTCGCCGAGAATCGCAAGACTGTCAATGGGGACGATTTGCTGGTTGCCTTCAGCAATTTGGGCTTTGACAACTACGTTGAACCGCTCTCCATTTACTTACAAAAGTATCGCGAGGTATGAGCTTTTTGTTCCTTTTATTCTCTTGAGATCTGTTTGATCCTTAACTCCATCCTGTTTGTCTTGTTTCCGCTGCGCAGTCAAATAAATCGGATCGCAATTTATATCTCGAGGGCAGCTACATGCAGAGCGACGAGGGCAACGAGGCTGGCAAACAATAGCTTTATTTGGGGGGTATTTTAGTTTTAAGGGAAGATGCAAAACGTGTTCCGTTTTTTATAAATTTTTTAAATGCACAAGTCGGTTTTGACGGCATCTGTTGAAAAGGCAAACAAAAGATATTTTTTGAATCAAGATAGAAGTTGAATACAGTCAAAGCCGACCTACATACATATAAACCAAGCTATAAAAAAGGAAATTTACTTATATACCACGATAGCCCATATTAAAAGTCAATTTGTACTTTTAATAGTTCATTTTATGTGTATATTTTATAAAACACCAAGTACTTTTGTATACTCTACAGGTTTACAAAGATATTACATAGTATGATATATGTAATTTATATTATTATATCAAATAAAATCAAATTTTTTCACACAAATTGATAAAAACAAAAGCCAAAAGCTACCTAAGGAACGTTGTGTGTATGTTTGTGTGGGGGATAAAATATATATTAAATATATATGGCCTGTTTTAGAATGCCTCGAAAAACATTAAAAAAATAAATGAAGAATAATAATAAATTTAATTAATATTACGTTAACTACTAATAGTTATATGTATGTATGTGTATGTTTTCGTGTCTGTGTGTGTGTGTGTTTAAGGGGTATATGGAAGTCGCTACTTAAGAGTAGTAGGCGTTATAACAATAGACGTGATGTACTTAGTTTTTAGATACAATGATAGGATACTTAGTAGTGACTAAAACTAGGCTAAAATGATGTGGCTTATACACATGTGGGTTCCAATAACACATATTATAATAATAATGACACACTATATTCCCACGCTGACTATACGCAGTAGCTGCAAAACTATCGCGAATACTATCGTATCGAAAGGTAGCCTCTACACGATAGTACTAACGTTAGTTCACATATGTATTGTTAGTAGTATTTGTATTTCTAGGGTTAATTGTTACAGCATCAGATCGTCACTCTCCAAGGGCTCATCCTTAATTCGCAAGATCATCTTGCTGGAATCTATGGCATAATCGTTAAGGAATATGTTGTTGTCCGTGTGCTTTAAGTGCAACGTGGGAGCAGCATCGGGTACCAGTTCACCCGGCTGGATGAAGCAGTAGCTCTCAAAATGTCGACTGCAAATGTGCTTTGAGTTATCCCACTTGGGAATGGGATCGATTTTGAGATTATGGCACCACTTGGCGCGTTGATTGCGATGCTCTGGGAAGTTGAGCAGTGGCAGCTGCAGTTCCTCCACACTGCAGATGAGGCAGCTTCTTGCCAGCGTTGGCAAATGATCGTCACAAATGTACAAGTTACTAAAGTCCTGCGTTTCGGAGACTCTAAGCACTGCACACCATTCCTGAAGCTGCTGAGGATCTAAAGAAGAATTCACAATTAGTTATTGAATTTCTTGGAATTCTAAGCTGACATACCACTGGGAAACTTGTGCAACTTTTGCTGCAAATCCTGAGGGCAACTGGGCATGAAGCAACGTGGCCCCGCTGGACGAGGACGCGGAGGCATCCTTTCTTCTCGCGCAGTCTCTGGTCGCAGATGAAGAGTCGGCACCGCATTGTACATCAGACGACGCACGCCAATTAACTGCGGATCAAAGTGACGACTGCAGATGAGCTTCGTGTTGCGCTGGGATTCGGTGAAATGCATTCCCGTTGCCACCTCCCATTTGTGTATGTCGCTCAGCCTGTTCGGCAGTCGAAACAGCTTGATGCCATCGCCACGTGGACTGCGACAATAGGGTAAGGAGCAAGTCTTAATCTTTACAAGCTGATTGTTGTTTTGCTTTCTCTTTTTCCAAAGTGGCTGACGCACTGACGCATTTCCATCTTCCGTGCCACCATCAGCATCATTATCATCATCGTCAACGTCGTCATCATCGCCATAATCCTCCTCCAGGGTTGGGTGTTTTAAATCCAAGTCAAAATCCACATCCATTTCATCATTTTCAAACTGTTGCCGACTCTGTTCATTGCTAAAGATCTCCTGGGGCACGTTGTCACCCAGCTCCAGTGTGGGCACCGCCCAAGGACGCAGCTTACGCAGACGAATACATTGCGCCTCAAAGTGTACACTGCATATCATTGTTTTCCAGGGTCTCCGTTCATCATAGCGTATTCGCAGATTGTGCATCCAGTGCTGCTGTAGTTGATGGGAGCGTGGAAATTTATAGATATGCACGCCGTGCAGAGATCGTTGACGCTGACAATGCACCAGCGAGCACTTGTCATAGCCGGACTTGACGGGATTATAGCACGTCATGGTCGTTGTATCCTCCTGCTTAATGCTGGGTAAACGCAGATCCTTCCAGCGTCCGTTATAGTTTTGACTGTGCTCAGTCTTTATGTTAGCTTCATCTTCGCCTGCATCCTCATGCAGCTGCATCTCTGGCACCAGAAAACTAAACTCATCCTCATCTTGCTCCGCATCATCGTGATCCTCTTCCTGCTCCTGTTTGATATACAACTGCTGCTCGGAGCTGCTCTTCTGCTTATCCAAGCGCATGCTGATGGCCTCAAAGTCGCTGTCGAAGAGTTGCTGTGGAGCACGTGGACCCAAGTGCAGCGTGGGCACACTGCCGTGCAGCAGGCGCATATTCAACAGACAGATCGGTTCAAAGTGGGCGCTGCATATGCGATATCGCCAACGGAAGACGGGATCAAATGGCACCTGTGTGTTATGCTGCCACTTGGCACACATGTCCGGCGAGTGGGGGAACTTGTGCAGCGTCAGATTCTCGCTGGTCAAATGATTAGGACAACCATCGACTTGGCAGAACTTGCTCGACTTGCGAGGCGGTGCTGGGCTAGGCAGGCACAGACTAATATTATCGCCACCTACCACCCTTGAGTTTGGTGTTTGTTCTGATGACTCTTCAATGAGCTGCTCCTCGTCGCCATCGCCAACGTTGAATTCACTCTCATAGATATGCGAAGGTCGCTTGGGGCCCAACTGCAATGTGGGCATGGCACCACGCCTTAGGCGAGAGCCTTGAAAACAATCTTCCATAAAATGATAACTGCAAATGCGAAAACGCCACGAGACACTTCGGCACACCTTCACTTGGGTGTTGTGCATCCACTTTTGCATTGCCCCCCACGACGTGGGAAATTTGTGCAACTTCACATTGCCACAAATATCGTTCAAGGTCACGTGGCAGCCTTGTACACTGCAATTGCGTGCAGTGTACTTGTTGCCATTACTGGCAAAGATTCCATTACTAGGCAGCGGTCCAGCCTGTTGCTCGGCATAACTTAGATTTGCCTTTGTGTCCATTTGCTCGTATGTTCTGCACTTCTCCACATGACCCACCTCAAGCAGCACCTCCAAGGGTTGCATCTCCAGCGGCTGCTGCGAACTGGCATCCTCCTCTCCATCCACTGGCGGCTGCGAGTAATCCTCTTCCTCATATGCCAGTAGATTCTCCTGTTCCATCTCTGTCTCCGGCTCAAGCTTCACTTGCACAACGTCCTCGTGCTCTTCATCCTCCATCATTGGCTGAGCTGTTTGAAGCTGCTCTGCTGCCCATTGTTCATTCATTTGCTGCCATTCAGCTTCTGTGGGATTCTGATAGACTTCTGGTTCACCCGGCTCGGGCTCAGGCAACTCCAACGTTGGCATACTCCACGGCTTGAGGCGGCGTGTTGTGTCCGTAAAGCAATTGGGCTCAAAGTGTTTGCTACAGATCTTGTACATGTAACGCTGTTGCTCGTAGAAGACCAACTGCATGTTGTGCAACCACATTTGCAGTATATCCCGACGCTGGGGCAGACCATGAAGGCAACCGCCATCGCGGGTCTTCAGAGTCCTGCAGCCACGCACTGCACAACTGATGATACGTATCCGCACACTATTTCTCGCAGCTGCATAGTTATCCTCCAACAGTTCCTCTGTTGTGTGCTCGGGGAAATTGTCTACGCTGTGCTCGTAAAGAATGATCAAGTGCAGCGGGCACAACTTCAATTGCTGCTCCTTTTCTTGCTCCTTCGGTTCCTCCAACTCCATGTAGGCTATCCAGGCATTACGCATTGCTTGCACCTGTGGCAAATTGTAGCTAATCCGTAGATAACTCTTCTGCAGCTCCACACACTGAGGAAAGCAGCAATCATAGCTGTATCCATTTCTATTGCAATAACGTTTCATTTTGGAGGCCGACAAGGACGTGAGACAACTGGAGCGATGTATATCGTGATGATCATCGTGTCCCAACTGCAGTGTGGGCATGGCACCCAACTGGAGGCGTCCATTCTCCAGACAGAAGATCTCAAAGTGCGTATTGCAGACTTTCAACTCAGCCAACTGTTCCTTGTTTGCCTCGAGACGAATGTTCCTCAGCCATTTTTCTGCCAGTGTTCGCACCTTTGGAAAGCTAAAGAGCTGCATCTCAGTATCCTCTTCCTCGGCATCCTTGTACCGTCCACAATTGGGCACACAGCAGACATCAGCAGGAGTCTCAGGCACCTCAGTGCACCGGGCCCAATTCGAAGGGTTCTGCAATATCTCAACATCCGCAGTATGACCCAAGTGAAGTGTGGGACGTGCTCCACGACGCAGCTGCTTATGCACATTCAAGCAAAGCGACTCAAAGTGACGATCACACACAACACTCTTCTCAATTGAGATGGTCGATGGATCCAGTTGGAAATTGTGACACCAATCTAGCAATTGCGATGAACGCTTGGGCATCTTAAACAGGCGACGACGCGGTCCATTCTCCTCCTTGACGCAACCGGGCACCATGCAACCCATCTTGTTGATGCCACGACTTAGCTCCAGCGTGGGCACTGCATCCTCTCGCAACTCTCCCGTTTCCGGGTCAAAACAATGTGACTCAAAGTGCGATTGACAAACCTGCGAAAGAAACACAATTAAAAAGTGTGTGGGAGGGGCATCTATTGCTCACTGCTTACCTGAAAGCCATCGCTGCTGGCCTGCATGGAACGATGCTTGCAATTGGCAGCCCACTTGCGTATGGTGGGTCGATCTGTGGGATATGCGAAGAGACGCAGTTGCTCACTGCGAGGCTCAAAGCAGTCCAGCACAGAGCAGTAATTGGCCCAAATAAATTGCAGCGTGTGTCGATTCTCGTGTGTGTCCGCAATGTTTCCATTGTGCTTGGCATTGGGAATGATATGACCATCGTGTCCTAGCTTCAATGTGGGCACAGCCCAACTGCTTAGCTGCTTCTTGCAAATGGCCTCCGTTTCGAAATGATCCTGGCAGACAAACAGATGCTGTGGATCCGCCAGACGGGGCTTCTGCTGTGTGTTCACCAGCCACTTGAGCTGCATTGTTTCAGAGGTGGGGAAGCGAAAGAGACGCACCAATGAGTTGGCCTGTTGGGCACAGCCGGGAATGCAGCAAATGCGCAACTTGCCTCGTGGACTAGGACTGGCGCTGGCACTCGGACTGCCAGTGAAAGCCAGCTCCGTCTTGATGCGCAATGGCAGCTCCACGGGCACGGGTACAGGTTGTGGAAAGACTTGCTGTACCTCTTGTCCATCCCCATCCAGCTTGGGATTCCTATAGATATTTGCATCGTTGTGATGTAGTTGCAACGTCGGCACCGCCCACAATTTGGGACGCACTGGACCCAGACAACGGGGCTCAAAGTGGAGCATACAAATGCGATAGATGTAATGCCTGTTGGCATCGTATTTGATTTTGGTGTTGTGCAGCCACTTGGCAAACATGTCCGAGCAGGTGGGCAGCTTGGTTAACCTTATGTTATCCGTGTACTTGGAGTGGCAGCCGGGCACGGCGCAGCGCAACTTCATGGCCATGGTGGAGTTGGCTATCTGTTCGTAAGTTTCCTGCAGTTGACGCAACACTGTCGCTGGCACCTCCTGGGGCAGCGAGACCTGCTCGTACAGCTGCATGTAGTGCATCACACAGAGCTGGCCATCGCCGGGCAGCTGAGGCATGGGTTGTCGCAGGAATTGCAGCCAAGCCTGCTGTACCAGATGATGCTCAGGCAAATCATAGCCGCGATAGAGATTGAGTCGGGCACACGGGCAGCTTGGCACCAAGCAGGATGAGGAGGCAGTCGAGTTTTGATTCCTATATATGTTGATATCATTGTGACCCAGTTTCAAGGTGGGCATACAATCCTCTAGTGCCTCACCAGGTTGCACATCAAAGTGTTCGCTGCAGACACGTGTCTGACTGCCGATGGGAATGCTCTGGGGCAGATTGAGATTGTGCAACCATTTGCGCAGTCGAATGCGATTGCTGGGCAGACGATGCAGTTGCGCGTCATTCGACCGCATGCCACAGTGGGGCAGGCAACAGCTCAGTTCATCCTCCTGCTCCTCCTCCATCTCCTGCTTAATCACTGCTCGTTGATGACGATGATGATCGGGCGGTTCCATTGCTTCCAGCTTCCTTTTGCGACAGTGTTTCAGGCTCCAAAGCCGAAAAACCGAATGCTGCGGCTGCTCATCGAAGATGCCTCCCATGGGCTGCGCTTGCCCATTGCATCTGTAGATTAGGGGCGTGTCATGGCCCAAATTCAATGTGGGCACCGCATGCTGTTTGAGCTTTCGCGTGCCCAGCACCTCCGCCTCGAAATGCTCAATGCAAACACGTCCCACGCAATCGCTCTCAGGAATTTGTAGATTGGTACTCCACTTGCGCAGCTGCAGGCGATCCTTTGGAAAACCAAAGGTGCTCAGCTGATGTGTTGCAGTGCGTTCTTTGCGGCAATGCTTTAGACAACAAATTGGCGTCACATTATTCACGGGCTTTTCGCGACGTAGCAGCGGCGGGAGCGGATGTTCTAGCTTCACTGGCGGCGTATCAGGCAGCAGCAGAAGCTCATCGTCATTACCAGGAATATCACCATCATCATCATCGGCTGCATTGTCGTCAGCAAAGGTTTCCACCAGTTCCAATGGATCGAAGTAGCCATGATCATCATCCTCATCCGCATCCACATCTTCTTCCTGCTCATCATCATCGTCTCCATTGTCAAGCTGTGTCTGCTCTACCTCCGCCTCCTCGTCTTCTGGTTCTAGTTTTTCCTTTTTAATCTTAATCAGCGATTCTCTGCTCGCCTCACCCTCCTCCACCTCTGGCTCTCCAGCTCCATCCAGCTGCAGTCCCGCCTTAATGGCCTCATTGTCAAAGACCACGCCCTCATCGTGTCCCAGTTTAAGCGTTGGCACTGCACCCGTCTTCAGCTTCAGCTTGCCACGTACCATTGGCTCAAAATGATCCGCACAGATGCGTCCGCGACACTGATCGGGAGCCAAGCGTAGATTCACTCGCCATTTCTCCAACAACTCCTCGCTGCGGGGATAACGATAAGTCCGCAAATCATTGTCAATACTTCGCCGCTTGCGGCAGTGCGCCAGCGCACAGGTGGGCGTAAAGAAGCCCGGTATATTCTTTGGGTTCTCATAGATCGGTTGCTCTTGATGTCCCAGCTGCTGTGTGGGGATTGCCCAGCCACGCAGCTGCTTGCCGTCGATGCAACGTCGATTGAAGTGTGCGCTGCAAACTTGCGACGTCTTGTCCACATCGCTGGCATCCAGACGCAAATTGTGGCGCCACTTGCTCTGCTGTTGTTTGCCAGTAGGAAAGGGAAACAAACGTGCGCCGTGCTCCAGACGACTGCGACCACAGCTGGGAACGCAGCACTTCAAGTCCGCAAGGCGTTTCTTTATTTTAACCTAAAGAGAAGTAAGAAAATGTAATGCTGATGCAGGAACAGTAACTGAGGCAGCTACTCACCTGCTTGGTATTCAAATCCGTAGCCTCCGACATGGTAACATCCGTCTCCTCTTGCTCGGAGTGCTCCTCCTGCTTTATTCTGACCCTCATACCTGATTCCTGTACACGTCGCTGGCGCCCGAACAAATTGCTTTGCAACTCTGCAGGATTCACCTGGAAGAGATCTTCCGTATCGTCGTGCCCCAACTCCAGTGTGGGTATGGAACCAATATTCAGACGTGTCTTGCCAATGCAAATATCCTCAAAGTGTGCATTGCAGATCTTATAGCGCTCGCGCTCCTTGAACTGGAGATGCTCCAGTCGCAGATTGTGTCGCCAGCGCTGGAAGAGTGTAGGATCTTTGGGGAAGCTATTCATTTGCACCTCATCGAATTTGCGCGTCTTGCCGCAGGTGGGAACACAACACTTAAACACGGGATCAACATAACGTTCCTCTGGCTTGGGATTGGTAATGAGCTCAATCTGAGAGTCATCGTGGCCCAACTCCTGCGTGGGTATGGCCCACTTGTAAAGATGCTTCGGTCCTATGCAGTCTCCCTCGAAGTGTTTGTTGCAGATCCGCACCCCAATACAATCGACAGGATTCATCTTCAGATTGTTACACCATTTCCAGAGCAAATCCTCATCATCGGTGGGAAAGCGGAAGAGACGCACATCTGGCTGCTCTTTGGATGCATCGCACCCATCGATGGCACAGTGTTCCTCCACAAATGATTGCGCCTCATTTGGATAGATGTCCTCGTCGTCGTGGCCCAACTCCAGTGTTGGTATCGCTCCCGCACTCAGTCGCTTTCCATTGAACGAATGCGTCTCAAAGTGTGTCGAGCAGATGCGATACTGTTGCCGCATGGCACCTCTGGGTCGCATCCGTATGTTGTACATCCATTTGCGCAGCTGTGTGGGACTGTGCGGCAGACGGAACAGCTGCACGCCCTGACCACGTTGACGACGACAGCTCTCCACAATGCAGACACGCTGCAGACACAGCTTGTTGGCCTTTAGCTTGGCGGGATTCTGATAGATTTTATAACCGGGTGGCGCATTGAGATCCAGTGTGGGCACCGCCAGCGGCACCGGACACTTTTTGCTCAGCACATGCGGCTCAAAGTGGGCGGAGCAGAGTCGCCTCTGGGCACTGCCCACCAGTGGCACTTGCAGATTATGCGCCCACTTGGCCAACGTGGAACGATTGAGTTTGGGGAAGCGATAGAGCTGCACATTGTGCAGAGCACGCACCTTGCGACAGTGTGGCAAGCAGCAACGTGGCACCCAAGTGGGTTTCGACATGCTTGCCCCCGCTCCCGATGCACCTCTCTCGGTCTTAATTTGTGTGCGACGCTTGTAGATCATGTGATGCTCGGGATTCTCGTACATGTTCTCAATATTGTTGGACAGATTGAGTGTAGGTATGGCCCAGGGACGCATGCGCTTGCCAATGCAATGGGACTCAAAGTGCAGATTGCATATACGCATGCTGGACAACTTGGCAGCATCCACTTCAAGATTATGTGCCCATTTCGCCAGCACAGACGACTCCTCGGGCGGGCGATAGAGTTTGATGTCATCGACACTGGGATTGCGCTTACAGGTCTCCACACAGCACTCTCCCTGCTCCTCACCATTGTTGGGTGCACTGGGACGGGCATAGAACTCGGCAACCTGCTCTGCCGTTGGCAGTGGATATGCAATGTTGTCGTGTCCCAGCACCAGCGTAGGCACTGCCCATTTCTCCAATCTCTTGTTGCGCAGGCAACGATCCTCAAAGTGCACCTCACAAATGGCATCGTTGAAGAGTTTAGTGCCATCGGGCACAGGTCGCTGCAGATTGGCGCACCATTTCGTCAGCAGCGAGACATTGCTGGGAAAACGATGCAAATTGGCATGATCGCGATCCCGATTACGCTTGCACACAGCCACACAGCAGGTTTCGCGTATATTCAGTTTCTTAATTACATCCGGATTGCGATGTATATCATCGTCTTCGTGCCCGAGATTCAGTGTGGGCACCGCAAACGGGCGCATACAGCCGCCAATGCAATAGGGCTCAAAGTGTAGACTACAAATTCGCATTCCCTTATGCATCTTATCCTCGGGTATCTTGAGATTGTGACACCATTTGCGCATCTGTTCGGGTCGCCTGGGTATCGTATGGAATGTGATGTTCTCGTTGTTGTGTCGCTTGCTCTCACAACTTGGCACACAGCACACATCCATGCTGTCGCTCACATTCAGGCCCGATGCGGATCCACCCGATCCGCTTCCCATGCCCATATACGATGCACTCAACTCTGGATCGACATAGTGCGATGCCGAACTGGCCGACGAAGATGTTGAGGCAGCCGAATGACGCTGATATTTACTGTGATGATATGCGTGTTGCTGCTGATGTTGCTGCAGCTGATGTTGCTGCAGTTGATGCTGCTGCTGTTGCTGCTGGTGGTGATTGGAGGGCGTAGAGGGAGTCGGTGGTGGCCACAGTTCGTTCTCATAGATGTTGAACGTATCATTGTGACCCAAATGAAGCGTAGGAACGGCACCTGTTATGAGCATTATGAGGTTGATTAGTTATAGTTCAATTAAAGTGCCATTGTACTTACCCGGCGATAGTTTTCGCAATCCCAGTGCTTCCTTGATGAAGTGAGCACTGCATATCTTGTGATTCTTGCCACGATAAACGGCAGGATCAAGGCGTAAATTGTAGCACCAACGTCGCAAGAGCACTTCATCTCTGGGGAAGCGATACAGCGACATGTTAAAGTCCGAGGAGCGACTGCGACGACAGAAATTAAGGCAACAGCGCTTCTCTTCCACATACAAATTCTTGGGATTGTCATGAATCTTGCCGTATTGGGCGCCCAAATGCAGCGTTGGCACCGCCCATGGCTTAAGCCGGAACTTGCCAATGCATCGCTCCTCAAAGTGTCGACTGCAGAAGTGACGCGGCTCCTTGGCCTGGACGGGCAAACGTGCGTTCTGGCACCACTTGATAAGACTCTTAATGTCCTTCGGGAAGTTGTAAAACTTGAGATTGCTTTCCCCTCGTTGACTGGTACAGTTGGGCATGCTGCAACGTGCCACCTCGCCGGTGGTAAAGGTGTTCGTTAGCTCGCGATTCTGATATAGATTGGCAACATCATCGTGTCCCAAATTGAACGTGGGCACAGCCCAATAGCACAATGAATAACGATTGATGCAGCGCTTCGGAAAGTGCATGCTACAGATGCGATAAGTGGCATAGCTCGAGGCCGGAATATGAAACATCTTGAGATTATGTAGCCATTGATGCAAGTACTTCTCGTCTTTGGGGAACGTAAAGAACTGCAGCGTCGGGCTGGTGCTCTTGCGCACACCACATAAGGGCACACAGCAAAGCGCATCCTCTGAATCGTCCAGCGTTGAGGAATGCGCCTGTGGACCACCAATAGCTCCGGCACCTGCACCGCCATGCAACGAGGCATCGCTTCCATATGCATTGTTATAGTTGCTGCTGTCATGCAGACTGTAGCCAGATTCGCTTGTTGTAGAATTGCTATAGCTTCGCTCCAGTTTGACGTTCACTTCGTTCTTCAGAGAGGATGCAAACAATGCGGCACCATCGGCATTTGCCTGACGTTGTTGCAACAGAGAGTTCAACGCTGCCGTTGCCGGCAATGCGCTGCCAGCAGTTGCCTTTTGATGTGTAGTCGGCACTGAAAGGGAATAATGGCATTAGTAGGGGATACTTTAAGTTGAAACTGTTAGAATGCTCTTACTGTACTTTGACTGTAACTCTTTATCTGTATCTGTATTCACTTACTTTCCATGGTGGCCATGTGACAGTCCTGCAACTTGTAGTTGGCGCTCTGCTGATGCTGTTGTTGTGCATGCTGCTGCTGCTGCTGCTGAAGGGCCTGTGTGGTCTGTGCGCCTGCGTAATATTTGCCACAGAAATAGGGCGCCGCCAGACGATGCTCGTGCAGCTCTAATGCCGTTTGATACCATAGCCGGCAAATGGGACAATCGAAACGTTGCTGGAATTTGTGCTGTGGCAAGTGCGCATAGAGCTGCTCCCGTGTGGCAAATGTAACCGAGCACATCTGCAATAAGCAATGGAACAATGTATAAGAGAATACAATATAAATCTATTGCAGTCCTTACGTTGCAAACAAAGCTCTCATACTCGTGCTGCATGTACTCATGAGACTCGCACTCTGCAATGGTGTCAAAGTACTTGCCACAATATTTGTGGCAGAAGAACTTATCGGCCCTGTGCAGATGCTTGTGCTTTTGCAGTTCTTCGGTGTTCATAAAGGACATGGGGCATATGTTGCACTTGAAATCATACTCCTGTATGGTGCAACTACTCTCTGCCACATGCCGCAAGTAGATTTGCTTCTTGAAGAACACCTCCTTGCAGCGCTGACAAATCGGCAAGCTCTCCGCCGAACGTTCCGATTGCAGCTTGCGCCGCGGATAACTAAGCGGGTTCTGTAAGGGAAATGACATAATATTATATATTCTTCGATCTATCTGTATATATACTGTACCTTTTGATACGCCTCATCCTTGACGGTCAGCTCTACCTTGGGACTCAGCATGTCGTCGCCAAATTCCGGAAATTTACTAAAATCGGCAAACGGCGTATTATCATCAATATAGTTGGACTTATACGCATGTTCGTCAATGGGTTCCGCTGAAATGAGTATGAGAAACTTGAATTAAAATCCCATAAAATGATTTCTACATTTTTAATTGAGCATCTATCACTTTAGGTGATATTTTGCACATTAATGAAATTAATTTTAAATTTAGAAATCTATTTTCGTTTCTTATCGACACGAATCTTTGCTGGGCGAAATTTCACGCTTGGTACGCATACATTAAATATATTTTTCTAATATGTATGTACATGAGTATGTATGTACATGTATAGTATATTCATATATGTTACTTTTATCTCTATAGCTTCGCGAGTAGTTTGGAATATGGGAGATAATGATTCTACTCTATCTATTTTGTTTATATTCTGTGTATAGGGTTATGAAAATGAGATGGATGAGGTTAGGTCGCTTGGGGCACTCGACCCGAATAAAATACGAGATAATAAAAATAGAATAATGCATGAAAAATAAATGTATTTGAAAAATAAATGTACATGTAAATGAGCACTGACTTGAAACTGTTAGAATATTTATTATTTTTAATACTTTTTAAGTGTAAATACGCTTTCTAAAATTTTGCTTTACTATTCCAATTACTGATGAACTTTACTTCTAAAACTAAATGAATGTAAAAGCATGATATAAACAATTATTTAAAAAACTCCATACCATAAGTACAAAGTATTGCGCACTTAGTTTTTTCTTATATTATAGACTTCTACGAAGCTTCATCAAAAGCAATCACGCAAAAAAAATTGAATGGATGAACCGAGAAAACCGAAAAAACTACAAAAGAGAATAAATACAATAGATTACAATAGAATATACAAACAGAAAACATACACACACACTCCGCGCTAGACGACACTGTAATGAAACATTGTAAATTATATGAAATCTCCGAAACGAAAACTAGAGTTTCTTTTCACATACATTTTCCTGTGTTGCTATGGTTATTACATATACTACATAAGAAAAATAAGTGTTTTGATTTCTACTCTCTGTGTGCATTCTCTCTGTGGCAACTACAGAGATAAGAAAGAAACACAGAGATAACACAGAAGTGAGAGTATTTTTCTTCTTGTTTAAAGCAAGACATAGGAACATGCATAACTTTCTACTTAGTTCTTCCCACATAAAAATGATATGTGCATACGAGATATTCTCTTTTATTATTTACAATAGAATAATTGGACAGTTGCTCATGTATATGTGTATGTGTTGTACATTTATTATATCATCAATTCACATTCGTTCGGATATATTCATTGTATGTAGGCCCCGCCCTGTTGGTATAGGTATCATTTATTAGGGAGCGTTCATATTACATAAGATTCGGGACTTTAAAGTAACACACCCACACATAGACACACACAGAGAATCAAAAGTTCATTGGAGGATGGAAATTGTATGTAGATATGTATGTGCATTAGTTTTAGGGTTATAGCCGGTAACATAAAACATCTATCTGAGCATGCATATAATATGCACATACATAAATATATATATAGTATATATATATATATATATATATATATATATATATATATATATATATCAAATAGATACATACACACAGATACACTAGGCGAAACGCACTCAGAAACAGAGATACAGAATGTAGACGAACCGAAAACCGAAAACCAACCGAACGAACACGCGCAAAAACCTCAGCGTAACTCAACTCAGCTACAAAACGTTTTATTGATTCGGCGACGCCAAAAACGGAGCTGAAATTACGGCTACTTACGCTATAGGGAAAATGGCCCCCAAGTAACTGTAACTGTTTGTTCTCTCTCTCTCTCTCTCTTTCTCTCTGTTTGACACTCTCACTTACTCTCTGTCTGTACCAATTGCATGTTACACTGTTGTGTTTGCATTTAGGTGCGTGCGTTTATAGGTGCCTGCCTGTGACTGTGCTTGCATGTGTGTGTGTGTGTTTTCGTATGTGTGTGTGAATATGGATATCGATATCCCTAAAGCTCGATACTTACATTTTATTATCATCTCGCCTCGATTGGCGGGCGCCGGTGGCGGTGCCATTGGATTCTGGTAATGATGTTGCTGCTGCTGTTGTTGTTGTTGCTGCTGCTGATGTTGTTGCTGCTGTTGCTGTTGTTGTTGTTGCCGTTGTCTATCATCGGATAGCTCCAATGGTTCGCTCTTAATGTAGGGATACGAGCTATGCATTAAACTGTGTGGCATATACGACCGTTGACTGAGTTGCTGTTGTTGTTGCTGCTGCTGCTGTTGTTGTTGTTGTTGTTGCTGCTGCTGTTGATGTTGTTGGTATTGCAGCAGCTGGTTGTGCGCATAGGCCACATTATTGGCTTCAAGGTTATATCCCACACCACCCACTCCACCCCCAGCAACGGCAGCAGCAGCAACAGCAGCAGAGCCATAATATGCTGCAGCTCCTGCTGCTGCCGCACCGTATGCATTCATAATGTTGTTGTTGTTGTTATTGTTATTATTGGTTTTGCAGGGCGCCGGAAAGGCTCCGACTCCGGCATGCGGATGGTGGGGGGGAGGGTAGGAAGCAACATGTGAGTACCAACTGTGCTGTTGCTGTTGTATTTGTTTATGTTGTAGCTGCTGCTGCTGCTGTTGATGTTGATGATGTTGTTGTTGCTGCTGCTGCTGTTGGAGCTGCTGTTGTTGCTGCTGCTGGTAGTAGTGATGATGATGATGATGCGGTGGCGGCGGAGGGTTGTTGTGTTGTTGTGACATTACGAGAGAGATGGATAAATAATTGTGTGTGTTTTGGCAAATTTGTTACCCGTTCAATTGTTACACCCGTCGCGTACTCTTTCTGTTTTCTTTCTCTCTCTCTCTCTCTCGCTCTGTCTTTTTCATTTGGCGTCGTCTTTTATATACCAGTTTTTCACTGTTCTGCCCCCCTCAAGATATTGTGGCTGTGTGGGTCTGTGCGTGTATGTATCGAAATGTCATTATATTACAATTTGCGAACTTAAATGCCAATAAGACGGCGTTCGTATTTCGATAGCATACATTTTAAACAATTAGCAGCACTTGAGCACATGTTCGCATTGTATCAATTGGAAATTGTTGTTTCACTGGGGGCGCGAGTATTGAAATTTTCAACATCTTTTTTCGTTTCGTGTTTTAGCGCGACGCGACACAACAACTGCGTGCGTATATGTGTTGCGTGTGTGTGTGTGCGACTGTGGTTGCCTGGTGATGGGGTATCGCAATGGCGCGTGCCAAAGTTATCGATTGGCAAAGTCATCGTATATTGCAAAAGCTAACTTGCGATAAATAGAATTTTTGCGAATTTAATCGGCGAAAAATTTTAAATAACAATTCAAGATAATGTGCAAACAAAAACATTAAAGCTTTATTAAGTAATTTTAGGACCTCTGACACCCACACGTTGCTGCAGCTGCTCCTTTAGCACCTCATTATCGACCACCATGTGTTCTGCGGCTATAGCGTCCAGTGTATCGCGTAGTTGTTGCTTTACTTGCGTTATTCGTGTTGAGTTCTTGGCGGATATGGGTAGTATATGCTCGAATTTAAGTACTTTGCTGGGACGAACTTCTTCGGGACATTCAGATAGACCACTGTTCAAATCCCGAATGCTTGGTTTGAGCTTTTTCAGCAGATCCTGCGCCCCTTCCTTGTCCATTTTGTTTAACATCAAGATGCAGGGTTTCTCCAGTAGAGTAGGATCGTATAGCTCCAGCTCCTTGTTTAGTGCATAGATATTGGTCAAACAATCGCGATGTGGATGTTTGGGACTTAACTGGAATCCAAATATGTCCACCATGAAGAGCAGCAAACGTGTGCGTTCAATATGCTTCAGAAACTTGTGACCCATTCCGAAATTGGCATGAGCCCCTTCAATCAATCCAGGCAAATCGGCAACGGTGATGGATCTTAGATCGCTGTAATCAATTGTACCGATCTGTGGTCGAATTGTGGTGACTAAAGAGAAATATGAATATATCTATTTGACAAAAACCCATTGGGATTCACTCATTTACTCACAAGGATATGCGGCTATCTTTGGCTTGGCATTGGAAATGGCTTTCAGCAACGTGCTCTTGCCAGCATTGGGAAAACCCACCATGCCCACATCAGCAATCAGTTTGAGATCCAAATTTACTGTGCGATGGTCGCCAGGACGCCCAAGAAAATTATTTCCAGTGCAACCGCCAGTACCACCGCCTGCTACAATACACTTGGCATCGTTCTCATTTAAATCCGCCAGCAACTTGTTCTTCTCATCATAGACCTGCACGCCCACCGGCACTTCGATGCACTGATCTACTCCCCGTTTTCCGAAGATGCTTACTTTGCTGCTATCCTCTCCACTTGAGGCGTGCACCCGTTTGTCTTTCAGGTTCTGGGCCACCCTGCGCAGCGTCAGTCCCTCCTTGGCAACGAAGTAAACACAGCCACCTTGGCCGCCGACTCCGCCGTACTTTGGAATCCCGTTTCCGCCATGTCCGCCGCGCACTGTCAGACGCAGTGTGTCCAGAAAGGTTGGACGAAAATGTGCGCGCGCGGGCTGTAATCGAATACATTAAATAAATTGAATTTAATTTAGGTCTTATATATTTACCAATTTGCTCGATTTCAAAAGAAACTTAAATAGTAGCACCATTGCGAACAGCTGATTGAGCAGGCAAGTATGCTGATCACAATTGGGTAGATAAAAATTGATTATTAAATTACAAATTAATTCCTCCAATACAAAACTTGTTGCACTGCACAATAAATACAATCATTTTAGTAATTAAAAATTAAACATTTTGCTTTGTGAATACAGCTGTTATGTAGCTCCATTACAAATAATTATCGGTAAATATATATCGATATGTAAATCGATGTGCTTTGCCATTCACACATAAGCGGAGCACGTGCGTTTTGTTTGTTGTGCTAAAAGGATTTTTAGATCACACATTGCGACATGGAGCCGGGCATTTGCTACATAAAACCAGAGTAAATATTGTAAATATTAAAATAAATACATAAAATGAAAAGAAAATATTACAAACAGGTACTTGGTAGCTGAACCCAATGGCAGCCAGCAACATCGAGAGGTAACTGATGGAGAAACAAATAAAAGGAAACATGACGATGCGGACCGACAGAACGAACCGACCAAGAAGCGCGACGGGAAGAAGGAACGCAAGCGTGGACAGAATAAAGTAAGTGTGTAAGAAAATTGCATCATACTGATGTAAACTGATTTATACTCCCGTATAGAACCGCCCCGTATTTAAAGATGAGCGATTCTCGCACCTTTGCCACTCGTTGATCAATGGACCTGGTGGAGAAGCCTGTGCACTGCCCAATTGTCGTTATGTGCACGATCTCGAAGCCTTTCTGGCAGCTAAGGGCGAGGACTTGGGCGAGAAGTGTGTTGTTTTTGCTACTAAAGGTTATTGTGGGCGTGGCGTAACGTGTCGCTTTGCCAAAGCGCATACAGACGCCGAGGGCAGAAATATTAAGGCGGAGCATTACGACGAGAAGGCACAGACTACCTGCAATGGCATCAGTTCAGGTGGGTTTGTAGTGGGAACTATGTCTGTGGAAAGCTAATAAACTATATTTTGTACACATAGAGCTACAGGTGCGATTGCGAAAGCATGAATACGATTTCAGTCGCAGCAAGGAAGTAATAAAGAGGGCGGAAAAGATACGCGATGACCGCAAACAGGTGGAGCAGGAGACGAAGGTTTCTGAGGATCAGCAACAAGACAAGACGCAGGCACAGGCAGAGAATACACCTGGAGAAGAACAGCAGCCTACAGTGGACAAGTCTGCAGAGGCAACACCCGTTGGCAGCGCCATCGATGATTCCCAAGTGGGACGTGATGCTCAACGCAAACCTGTCATAGATTTCCGTGAAAAACTTGTGCTTTCTCCGTTGACAACTGTTGGGAACTTGCCATTTCGACGCATTTGCAAAGAGTTTGGTGCGGACATCACCTGCGGCGAAATGGCCTGCGCTGTGCCGCTTCTTAAGGGCCTAGGACAGGAGTGGGCGCTGACTAAGCGCCATGAGAGCGAGGACATTTTCGGCGTGCAAGTGTGCGGCAACAATCCCAATGTAATCACACAGGCAGCACAAGTGCTGCACGAAACAGCACGCGTGGACTACATTGATTTGAACATTGGTTGCCCCATCGATTTGATCTATCAGCAAGGCGGAGGCAGCGCTCTAATGCGACGCACCAACATCCTAGAACTCACTGTACGCAGCTGTGCCGCGCTGTCGGAGCAGTTGCCGTTTACGGTCAAGATGCGCACTGGAATCTATGCGGATAAGAGTGTGGCGCACGAGCTGCTGCCGCTGGTGGAGGAGTGGGGTGCAGCAGCAGTCACGTTGCACGGACGTTCGCGTGAGCAACGCTACACCAAATCCGCCAACTGGGCATATATCGAGCAGTGTGCATCGCAGGCCAAGCACATGCCCGTCATCGGCAATGGAGACATACTCAGCTACGAAGATTATGTGGAACGTCGCACGTTGGCGCCACATGTCAGTTCGGTAATGATTGGACGCGGTGCACTTATCAAGCCCTGGATATTTCAAGAGATCAAAGACCAAAAACCATGGACACCCACCTCGACGCAACGTTTTGAGCTGCTGCGTCGGTATTGCAACTATGGACTGGAGCATTGGGGTTCCGATACCAAGGGGGTGGAGTCAACTCGTCGCTTTCTGCTCGAGTGGCAATCCTTCCTTTATCGCTACATACCCGAGGAGCTGCAGATATCGCCACCGCAGAAGATCAATTCCAGGCCGCAAAAGTATCGTGGACGCGATGAGATGGAAACGCTAATGAGCTCTGCCAACTCCGCGGATTGGGTTAAGCTCAGCGAAATGTTACTGGGCCCAGTTCCGCAGGGATTCTCCTTTGTGCCCAAGCACAAGGCGAACGCCTTTTAGTTATGGATTGCCGTTAGAATTGTTAAGATTACGTCGATAAGTAGAGATTTGGGAATATTTCATATTCATCTAGGAAGTCTTGTTAACGTTTTTGTAATGTATTGCGCTTGAAATTGTTTGTTTTAAAATAAACTATATATATTTTATAGGTATATTATTACAATAATCCCGTAGAAATAGACGGATAAGAAAGACCTGAAGAAGAACTGCAGAACTGCGATCTGAAGAAAAACTGCATTTAAAAAACACACCTAAAACAGCACAACCTTGAAGATCGATGGAAACATCGTTGGAAGGCTGTAGTGAAAGTCCTAAGTTCTCAACCGTAACAAAATATGGAAATATATAATAATCAACCCAATAGTAAATTATTAAAACATTTATTGTCATTAGATTAGAGGATTTTGGAAAACATTTATGATCATTAGATGAACAAGAACCGGAATCACTTCAAGTAGCTCAGCGCTTCCTCGACATCTGTCTTGGAACCCAGGAAGATGGGACTGCGTTCGTGTATCTTCTGCGGCACGATGTCCAGAATGCTTATCGAACCGTTGCTGGCCAGACCGCCGGCCTTGATGATCAGATATGCCATGGGATTGCACTCGTATAGAAGGCGAAGTTTACCACTTGGTGCCGCTTTGGTGGCAGGGTAAATGAAGATGCCACCATATTTAATGGTGCGATGTACATCGGCAACCATGGAACCAACATAACGTGCACCGTAGGGCTTGCCCTTAGTGGGATCCTTCTTGGCAGCAATATACTTGAAGACGCCGCTCTCCCAGTCGCTGGCATAGCCCTCGTTGATTGAATAGATCTTTCCCTTCTCGGGCACTCGCATGTTGGGTTCAGTCAGTATGAATTCTCCGATGGCGGGATCGTAGGTGAAACAATTGACACCATTGTCCAGGCCAAGCACAATGGCAGTGGCGGAGCCATAGAGAGCATAGCCAGCGGCCACCAGCTGATTTCCTGGTTGCAGAGCATCCTCTACAGCGGGTGCACCTGTGCTCTTCTTGCGATAAATCGCAAAAATGGAACCGATGGACACCAGACAATCAATGTTGGACGAACCATCCAGCGGATCGAAGCACACAATGTACTTCCCCTGAAATTGTAACATATTGGAGAATAGTTAAACTGTTGTCAGGACTATCTCCTTTTACTCTTACTTACCTGACGTTCCGTTTCCACCTCAATGACATTCTCATTCTCCTCGGAAACCATCAGGCAGGTGGTATAGGAAGATTTCAGCATGTTAATGAACAGTTCATTGGACAGTACGTCCAGCTTCTTGACCTCCTCACCCTGCACATTGATATCTCCTGCAATACCGTGCAACTTGGCAATGCCAGCCTTGCGCACAGCCGATGCTGTCGCCTTGATCGCGGTCTGTATGCAATTCAGCAGCTGGGAGAGATCACCTGTGGCATCCCTGAACTTTCGCTGTTCCTGGAGCACGAAGCGCGTTAGCGTCATCGCATTTGAATCGAAGGCGGGTCCCTGTTGAGACATTTTGGCTGAGAAGAGCAAAAGCATTTTCGATTATTCGATTAGATGATGAATTTAGGGCATATTATATTTATAATATGTACACATTCATGTTTATGTTATACATATACATATATATATGTTATATACAAGTACATGTGTGGACAATTCTTCTTTAAATCTTTTTCTTTTTGTTGTATATGTTACATATAGAGATAGATAGTTAAAGCAAATCAAAAACATAATTTTAAACAACAACTGTAAATAAGCTGCATGCAATTTCATAACAAAAAGAGATTCTATAGAACTTTGAGTGGAATTTTGATAAGAAAACTAGTTCGTTTTGAGCATTGTAAATATTGTAAGTGCTTGTATATGTAAATATATTATATGTATACTAGTGAGTTCAGCTGTTAGTTAGCAACAAAAGTGCATTATACATTTAGTTAGATCACAAACTTATAGCATAGATTGCATAATCGATTTAAAGAGCAGAAAGTTGATTAGTTGGAGTAAAGAAAAAACTGGAAATCTTTTGGAGATTGCAACAAAAGTGGTTGGGTTGGTTTTGGGAACTAGTGTAAATTGGAGGAACAGGCGGAACGGGCAACACGCAACAAGCATGAGGCAGAAGAAGGCTCTAATTGCACTTACAATCACCGTTGGAAGCCATTCTGGGACCTTATTGTATATTATGCGGTTCCTGTGGCTCCTTAAAAAAATAAACAACAATTATTATGGCGAGAGACCGAAGCGAAAAAGGAACACAAGGCAAAAAATACGGGGACGGGTGTGAAGGTCAAACGAGAGAGATAGGGAAGACGCCTCGTCGACCCACGAATACTTATCAAAAACTTGTCAGTCCCTGCCTGTGTGTCTGTGTATGTGTAGTGCGGTTTTTCGGTTGTTTTGGTTAGCTGATAACCTGTTTGTTGTACATACATAACATAATATAGTACAAATATCGAACCGGAACAGAAGAAGAAGAGTTTATAGATGTGTTTTTGTCTATTTTGTCAACGACACGTGCCCCTTTTATTTTTGGAATCGCCACATGATTTGGAATACAGTTTTAATATATGTACTATAACATATTGTATACTTATAGATCTGTTTGCATGTGTATCCACATCCATCTATATACCCCACTTAGAGAACTAGCTTGTGCGCTATATCTATAAGTGTATCTAGAAGAAATCTGGCGATAACATTGCCAAGTAGTATGTGCTTCTCTTTAACTTTGCTTTGACCCCGCCCGATGCCGGCAGCCAGCAGACTTTACGCGTTCTTCTTTTTATTTTTCGCATTTGTTGTGCTTCCTTTTAGGCAACAACTGAGTTAACACTTACAGCGAAAGGAGGGAAGACGATAAACGAACTGATCAAAACAGAAACGAACACACGAACTGAACACGAGCTGAACAGAAGACACAAGCAGGCAGCACCGCAGTTGATGGCTGTGCTGAAGAGACTGAGCGACGACTACGACGGCAACGGCGACGTTGACCGAGGCGAGGCCGCCAAGTGTTGACTTTCAGCTGGCAATGGAAACGTCGCGACGCGTCGCGGGGCGATGGCGATGGGTAGATGGCGATAGCCACAGCGACTGCAACGTCACAACTTGTGTGCTAGAAGCGAACAAAAATACAAGAATAAATGTAATTAACTAGTGTGGGATTGACTAGCAAATACCCTGTTGGCCCAGAATGTTTTAATTTGACTGCGAACTAACATGCATGTATATGATTAATTGCAAATGCTTGAGCTTTGAACGCCTAAGTATACTTTGTGTGCCTTCTATTGAATACGCTGTCTAATAAATTATAATGACACAGCAAATGATTTGCGTTGAATACTTCACATACAGTCTGGTTTAAATATAAGTAGTGCTGGGTAAGCCTTAAAATGTTTATAAATAAGTAATTTCCAAAACGCTTGATGAATTCGAATCATTTGTTCACATTTATAGCTGTCCAGACTTGAACTTTCAGAATATATCGTACAAATATTGATATTGACATATCGTATTGCACTCTATTATTTAAGGTTTTATTCTTCAAAGCATTCAACACAGTCAAATCAATATTATTGCCAGAGGAAAAAAAATTAATAATTTTTTTAAGTTTAAGTTATTTTTAAGGTTTTAAGTAACACAAGAGATACCTACGAAAAAAATCTAATTTCTAATTAAAAAGTTAATGCCAAAGTGTAAAATACTATTTGTTGTTTATAAACAGTGATTTGATATTCAATTTAATATGTTTCAATAATTGAAACTCACTGTCAAATTAAGAATTTATCAATAGATCGCCTTAAGAAACAGGCGATGGCCTAGACTTTCGGGAGTGTTCTATTATTGAATAACATCTAAAATTAATATGAATTCAAGATACCTCAAAGAAACTAACCCTGCATCTAATATCTTAAAAACCCTGCAAATTCTGTAGACAAACATGCCTAATTTAACCAATCTACACAACTGATATACGCCTTTAACTGTTTGCAGGGTATAGGTACAGATAACATGTAGGTATGTATGTAAATTCACGCGTGCAGAAGAGAGCGTCAGTGAGAGAAGGTGGAGAGGGAGAGCGGCAAAGTGGGAACGCAGTCAAGGGAGCATTGGCATCGGCAGAGCGAGACATGCCCCCAGCACCAGCACATGCATGCACACCGTCTGTGCCTGTTTATGTGAGTGTAAATGCGAGTGTATGTAAGCATGTATGTGCGTAGGTTTGTTAAACTAATAAGTAGAGTTGCCAGCCACTCTAAAAGAAGTGGGTGTGGATCGCCAGAGAGAGAAATACACAAATATGCCTCAACTTATATCTAAATGATGCTTAATTTTGTTTTTACAAACTTGTTGTATTTCACATGGATTTTCTAGTGTTATCAGTTACTTAGTGTGTGTCTGTGTGTGATTGTAAAGAGTGACACTTTTAAGGTTAACCACAATAAACAGTAATTACATTAAAAATAAAAACATATTTATATACTACAATAACAAGATATGTATAACTAAATATTATATAGTACATGCAGTAATACACTACATAAAGCACCCAAAACTTCCCAGACACCCTATATGCGATACATAGCTATCGCGAGGTTGTTGAAGGTAGTAGACGTAGAACCGCAAACTTTTTAGCTCACAAACCTGATTTTTTCCATCAGCTGATAAATACGGAGGCTCGACTTCTGATTTGGGTCTAACGTAAATGATAAATTGTTTGTGATTTGCTGGTTTATGGTACGTAAATTTTCAAATGCTTAATATAATCTATAAATGTATAGTTAGATATATTGATGTTTTCTCTTCGTCTTGCCAATGATGAATATGTAAAGCTTAAGAAATAATTCAATCAATAGAATATGATCAGTATTCAGTAATCAGTAGCTTATGAATTATATTTGTAATTCTAAATTTCTTACAGTCTTTTTCTTCAATTAACGAAATGAACAAAGATTTTGTTGTCAAAAGCTTTAGTAAAACAAAATTTAGTTGTACTATTGTAAAACACTGAAACTACACGAAATATATATAATACTTTTATACGTTTACATTAAATTCATATAGAGATTTTTCAATATGATGTGCTTGCTTCTGATAACCCTGACTCTTTCGGCTTCTTTGGCGGTAACGAAGTTTGATCTTCATATGTGCATACTAAATATACTTGTGATATGTACTTCAATTAACTATATTATAGATCAACGATAGTGCCGTATCAAATGATGATATGAGCACTATCACCTACCTATCAAATCTGACAGAGAGGACTCATAAGGAAATAATGGCGAATAAGTTAGAGCTGGCAACTGTTAAGTGTAAACTTGTTACACACTACATGAGAGTGGACGAGGTTGACATGGACTGGTGGGAACATTGGATTGTTTTCGATTCATTTATCAATATTTCGGAGAAAGATATTCGATTAATTATCGATGGGCCGCAAACCGATTTCAACAAATTACACTTTGTACCGAAAGAGCAGTTGGGAAGAGTCTTAAAC
>JAEIGL010000006.1:0-55000 GCA_018903715.1 Zaprionus davidi | reverse complement strand
AAATATATATTGAAATATTAAAACTATAAAAAATACTACACATATTAAAATTAAATTTAATTGCAAAACAAACTAACAAAATAAATTAATAATAAAATAAACCAAGAAGAAGTTTAGTAGTTTTCTGGTATTTTTCATTAACAAATTCGCCCCTCTGCTTTTGGCTGCCTGAGCACGGCAAGCTTATTGACATTTCTCACCCATCATCATCATCATCATCAACAGCAATGACGACCTACGCGACCTATGTAAGTTGATACAGCTTGGAATCTCCAACAATGTCCACGTCGCTGGAGTTATCCTCATCCTCGCTGTCCGCCTCCAGGTCGGAGTAGTCGTCCGTTGAATAGCCATGCTGCAGGAAGCACATCTGCAACTGTTGCTGCTGTTGGTGCTGTTGCTGTTGGGCACTTGAAGACTGTTGGCCACCGCCTGCCAACTGCTTGGACTGCTTGGAAGAGTCTGTGGAGGAGGCGGCGCCGTTGGAGGCATCTCCGTGCTGCTGTTGCTTGCCACCCGCCTCGCTGCGAGAGAAGTCAACGGGTTCTGAAAGGGAGTGGAACGAGGCAGAAGTTTAGTAAGAAGAATTTTGAGAAATTTGAGTAACTAATTTAATTTGTGCAAACTTTAAGCGAAACTTTCGCCAGCTAAAAGCCAAAAGGCTTCTGCCTAATTGGCCAAAAGTTCTTTGGCACAAAGCAACTTGTCTTGTCTTGTCTTGGCCACTTACCATTGGCAGTGTCGCGTCGTCGCAGCTGCTTCTTGTGCTTCATGCGGCGATTTTGGAACCACGTCTTGACCTGTGTCTCGCTCAGACCCAGTGCCGTGGCCAGTTCCACGCGCTCGGGCGTTGAGAGATAACGTTGCGCCTCGAAGCGCTTCTCCAGCCCCGACAGCTGTGGATCACTGAAGACGGTGCGTGCCTTGCGACGCCGGCAGTGGCGCAATGCATTCACTCCCATGCCCAGTCCCAGTGCCAGTTCAGGCACGCAGCCAGGCGCCCCAAAGAAGGGTGAGCCGCCGAAGAGACTGGCTGCAACAACAAAGAGAGGGAGGAGGGAAGAGTCACATTAATTGCATTACACGCCATAGTTTGTCTCCGGTAATTGGCCTGTGCACCCGAAAAAACTTTCGGTGTTGCTAATGGCCAAATAAAAGGGGCTCAAGGGGAAGGGAATGGTCCTACCTTGGGACAAGAAGTAGGGATCCACAGACTTGTATGTGCCGGACGATGGGGACAAGTAGCCCAGAGTCATCTGCAGGAAGCCGTGATCGCTGTAGCCCGCACTGGGATAGAGCATTCCGTTTGGTCCGCTGGCGGCACTTGGAGGCGGTGGCGGATGCGGAGGACCCGCTGCGGCGCTGGCTGATGTCATTTGCTGTGGAACACTCGATTCTCCAGCTGGGCCGGCACTGGGATGTCCATAGTGTGGCCCCGCAGTGCGTGACTGATGGGAACTGTTAAAGGGAGAGTAGATTTGAATAAAACTTTCGATTCAACTTGAAATTATTTTTAAAACATCTTAGTTTCTCTTAAGATTGGTTATTTATGAGATGTATGCATTATAATATGTATCATAATCTCCGAAAACTTTGAGTCTGAACTTCAAAAACTTCTTACAAAGGATAAACATTGATTAAAACGACCTCAAAATATGTTGTCCGCAATAAGAACACTGACTATATATTTTATTCTTAAGTTTCTTTTAAACTTATTATTGGAAGCTTTTAATCTGAACTTCAAGTATTTTTTAAGAATGATTCAAGGTAACTTATTAATGGTTTCAAAAATAAAAAAGAAATATGTAGCTAAATCCGATTATTTGCTTTATTCTCGACTTCGCAGCGAATATTCCTTTAAAAGTTATTCTTGCTAAAGTTTTCCCAGCAATTTCTGAAAGTGCATTGAAAAAGGAATAAGATCTACATATATTAACGAGAGCAACAGTCGCGCAAAACGCGACAGTGGGATACCCTTCGACCTATGTTCCCGTGTAGTTTAATTTCTTAAATTCATACACATATGCATATGCACATGCTTTGAAATTAATCCCGATAGATGGCGCTCGCGCTTCGCGCTCGGCCGCCGCCCTTGTTAACTGACAGAAGCACTTGGTTTTATGCTCATACTTTCTTAAATAACTTCTGTGTTTATTGTTCGATTGGATTGTAATTTGGGGACTACGTAGATATTTCATTTAGCTTAGTATACGTTTAAGTCAGAAAGTTGTATCTTATATACAGCGCTTACAAATTAAGTTCAAAAATTAAATTATTGATTTGTGGGGGCGGTGGGCGTGGCACCTAACATTTGAAATAAACTTCATCTGCTTATAGTACACAGGAGTCTTCCTGCCAAGTTTGGTAACTCTAGCTTTTATAATAGCTGAGATCTGTGCGTTCACACAGACAGACGGACAGACGGACAGACGGACAGACAGACAGACATGGCTCAATCGACTCGGCTTGTGATCCTGAGCAAGAATATATATACTTTATGGGGTCTCCCACGCCTCCTTATGCCTGTTACATACATTTGCACAAAGTTAGTATACCCTTTTTTGACCATTTTCAATGGTCGAAGGGTATAAAAATTGTTTTCTTGCTGTTATATAAAATAGTTTCATGTTTAAAAAACTTAACAAGCATATTTAAAATCTTCATTAATTTTTAGATATTTTTTTGCTTTAGCAATATCTGAAACTTTATGATTCGAATTTCGAAAAACAGCCTTCGATTGCCATAAAAACATGATTTGTTGCATTTTAATATTTTATCCGAAGATAATAGAGCAAACTTGACTTTAAACGGGCATGGATTTTTAATGTACTGCATGTTAGAAAGTAAGAAAAGTAGAAAATCTACTGTCGATTGCGTTTGAAATAGTTTTAAGATTCATAGTATTGTGTGTTGCATACTTTTGGGCACTAATAATGAAACCTGGAATGAAAATTCTTGATTTAAAATTACTCCAAATTCTTAAAACATTATGAACAGACAGACAGACATACGGAGACACAAGCATTGCTATATCGACTCAGAAGTTGGCACTGATCAAGAAGAATTATAATTAATGTGGGATAATACCACCTCCTGCCAGTTACATTATCATTTTTGGTTTGCATTGATTTGATAATACGCTTCTATTTTAACGGTTGTGCAGACTGAAATTTTAAATTATATGTTGATCATAAATTTGTATGATATATGTATGATAGATATAAAGATAACCTATATCATATCATAGATATATCAATATATCCTGTATATACATCATATAGGTATGAATTCGTTATTTTTAGTTCACTTTGATTTGCAGTAATTAAATCGTTATAGTAACTTGATTTCTGAAAACCGAAACTCCTTATACATTTGTACAAAAAGATATATACTAGAGATGGGCGCGGGCCTGTTTTTTAATACCCAGCCCGGCCCGGAATTTTTTTAAAGGGGGCCCGGCCCGAACCAGACTCGAAATTTTGAGGACGATATCGATTAAAAGATCATTATATTTTTTGCTTTCAAGTACGCCGGGCCTTCCCGGCTTTTACCCCTAGGCCCGGGACCCGACGGTAAAAGGCCCGGTAGCTGGTTTTAGGCCCTGGGCCTAAAATTGTCGAAGCCCGTACTATATAGTATTATTTACTTGCATAGGATGCTCTCAACGTCGATATATTAATTAAAAAAACGCACCGTTGGCTATGCAGCGATTTGACGTAATCCTGGCTGGCATAAGCCGATGCCGCTGCTGCTGCCGCCGCTGCCGACGCATGGCTGGGACTGGAGCCGGAGCCGGAGCTCGAGCTGCAGCTGGTTGTCGTGGAGCGCGTCGGAGCCGTCGCTGTGCTGGCACTTGGATATCGATTCGTATTATTGTCGTAGGCACCGGACACGGAAATGGCTGCTGCACCGGAACCGGATACGGAAATGGGTAACGCGCTGCGAGCACTTTTCACTGTGAATTTGCTGCACTTTTGATTTTGATTAATACTAATATTATTATTGCTATTGCTGCTATTGTTATTGTTGTTGTTGTTGCTGTTGGCACTTGCACTATTTAGATTTTGAAATAAAATATGTTCGATGGAGAATGGCGTTTTTGTGGTTAACATTGCGGTCGTTGCGGCACAACATTTGCTACTGGCAACAGTTGCAGTTGCCGCTGCCGTCGCTGCTGTCGTCGTCGCTGATGCTGCTGCCGTCGTTGCTGGGCTACTGCTGACGTTGTGCTCATTAAGCGTCGACATGTCGTCCTGCCGTGCTATGTCCTTTGATGTCGCCTTCGTCTTCGTCCTCGCCGTTGCCGTCGTTCGCGCGCGCTCTTATGTTGTTTACTCGTTGACGGTCGCGTTGAGTTTGCGGCAATCACCGCACATCAACAAGCAAATCGCTCTAAACGGACTGTGCAACGAATCCTGCCTCAGTCCTGTATGCCCGCCCTGCCACCACCACCACTACCATCATCACCGCCGCCCGTTCTGCACCGACTGCAGTTGCGGTGCTCAGAGTTAGAGGCGGGGTGACCCAAATGGTATAGCCGAAAAAAATTGAATTCGCATAAGCACACCCCCATTTGCATGCAGTTGCCAGTACATATGGTTGTCTCCCTCGCTCGCACACACCCACAGCTGTCGCTCTGCTCTGCCACGTTCCAGACTCTCAGTGTCAGTCTCAGTCCTAACGCAGACTGATCTCAGCTTGACTGAGTTCAAACGACAATGCAATTTAACCATTTGCACCGCTTGATTTAGGACCATAATGTTGGCATTTTACCTACACACAGGCAGACATACATACTTACACACACACACAAACACATATTCATGTACACACACATATACACACACATATGTTCCGACTACATAGGGATATGCAGCTGTAACTGGGTTATGGCTGTGCAGAAGCTTGGTTTAATTGGCCCATGTTAACCGCAAATACATAACTTGTCAGCAGACAGTACAACGCCGCGACCGTCGACGCCAGCTGCGACGCCATTTTGCCCATAATTAACGTGTCATGGCCGCCATTGTGTGTCGACGCTGTTGTTTTTGATGTTGTTGCTACTGATGTGCATGCATTAAATTCATTAAATGCCACAATTATTATAATTAATTTATTGATTGATGGCCAGACTGTTCGGTCTTTCGGTCTCGGTCGCCGCCAGCCCCTCATACTCTTTCTCTCTGTCTCTCCCCCGCTCAACGTGGCGTATGCGTAATATACTGACAACGGCAGATGCTTGCTTCAGCATCTTTCACTTCATCGCACTGTCTACACAACTGTACCGTAATGAAGCCATAATACGTATTAGACTGGCTTAATGCTGCCCCCTCTCCATGTCTCCCCTATCCCGCACTAAGCTCAGGCAATTAGGCGTAAAATACTTGTCTGTAATTCAATCAGCCTCAGCATTGCCTCACACAGCCCACTTTGGCTGCAACAGAAGCTGGGGCAGCTGGGGCAAGTGCCCCAAAAAGGCCAAACCCTGCTCTATGGTGGGTGTGTCCTACATGGCACAGTCGAGCAGCCAATCAGCGCTGGCCATCGCCATTGGGAGGGTTGACAAGCGCAACAGCAGCAGTTGTCCTTGTCGCACACACATGCAACAATGCTGCAGGCATATGCTGACTATTTGGGATGGCCTTAGGGTAGGTAGTCTCTGTGTAGGTGTGTGTTGCGAAAAACAATAACGATGGCAACGAGCAAGTGTGTGTGTGTGAGTGTGTCTGTCTGTGCGAGTCATGGATGCGACCAAAAAGCAAGACAAATTTGCTCGTTTTATTAATAAAATAAGTCACGCAAAGTAAGTCGAACATCATTATTAGGTTAAAGCCCTAAAGCGGGCGCATTAGGTGTATGTGCAGAGTGGAGGCGTGGAGAGTGCCAAGTGCCAACTGGAAGAAGCTGCAATCTGTCGACACTGACAAAAGGAGGAGTCAGTTGGGAGATTGTCGGAAGAAAGGATAACATAATGAAATTCCATAAGGAATACCAAATGGGGGTACTACAATTGATTTTGTATATATCTACTAATATAAAATATGTGTATATAGAAAACGGTATAGATATAGCCGTCTAATGTATGGTAATATGACATATCATATATAGCCGTCTTTATATAACGTTGCAAGACTTTTAAGAAAAGAAAACCCAAAAATAAAATAACATTATTAGAAAAAAAAAACAAGTTAAAAAGTCAGGTGTCCTACCCCAAGTTGTTCTGCTCGATTACTAAATATATTTACTAAGTATCTACTTTGTTTGTTATCTAATGCAACCAAATATTTAAGATCGTGTGGATACCAAAAATAAACATTATAGCATACAAATTGCTCTTGCGATTCGTTCTTTTTTATTTAGTGGCGGCGGAAGAAGGAGTGTCCTTATTTAAAATTATGCTTAATTTGCGTGCAATACTCAAACATTTTGACACCAAATTGACACCTCTATCTGTTATAGTCTCGTAAATCTTCAGTATGTAAAAATGTTGACATTTTTTCAAGCTAGATTTCACTCTTATTAAAATCATACATAATTTGTAACGCCTGCTAGATTTCTCTCAGTGTACTTGTGCTACATGCAATTAAGACGCTTTAACTATAAACTCTGGCGTTATTTTAGCATGTATTCCTACATCAACTGCCCTGGGCATCCCCTTATACCTTTCTTCACTTGTACCTCAGTGCTATCAGGTTGTAAGGTCCTTGGTAACTGACAGAAGCTGCTTGTTGGCACCACTTGAGTACAGAGCGCACCCCGGAACTGACAACTTCAAGCTTCATTGTTTGTCGCGTTTTTCATGAAACGTGCGGAAGCATGTGTTAAATAACGGTAAAGCTGTCTTAAGACTTCGTCCTCAGTCTATCATCGATTTGTTTGGAATTTCATTTAACCACTGTGCGGCTCCTGTGCGTCTCCAGTGCGTGTGTCTGTTGCACGTGGCCATCTCAAAGGGACTAAGCCTAATTTTTGTAATGATAAAAACGCAGCATCATGTTGCAACAGCCACTTTGCGGTAAACTAGGGCGTATTCCACTCTACCCCCTTCCCTCTTCAGGTTCCAGTTTCCAGTCAGTCTTATGGCAATTACAACATTTTGTGTCAGTTTGCTCGGCTAAATCTTTTTGTGATGCGACCTCGTCTCATTGTTTTTTCCTGCTCATCAGTTTATTTTGTTTTTTCTCTTTGCTTGCATACCATAATTCCCTGAAATCAAAGCTGAAGTGTGTCAAAGATCAGGTTACCGATCAGGTTCGTCAACGACGACGACGGCGGCGGCATTTCAGATGCCCGTGCTGGGCTGTAGCATCCGCTCTTTGAGTTTGATTCTCGGTAAATTAACTTCTGAACAATGAGAAATGTGAACTTTTTCCTAGCTAGGGGTAATTTGTTTAGCTACCTCCACAAGGGTCGTGCCACAAGTGGCAACATCCTTGCGTGCGGAAGGTTAAAGGTAGCACTTTAGGAAATGTGGGAACTGGTGGAGGTTAAGGTTTTGTTTAGGGATAATGTATTAAATGTTAAGATCGATATACTTGTAGTCAGTTTTCCAAGAAACTCGTTTTGCCCCAGGAAAACTCTTGATGACATTCTCACTGCAACCTAAGTGTATACAATCATAATTATGATAAACTTATAATGCAGTGCAATAAAAAGTTAGAACTCGTGTTTTAAAATTGGAATAGAATCATATACTTTAGAGTACTAATTGTTTCCTGTTTCGATTATAAACAAGAAAGAAAGATATGCTTGCAACTGCTTATTTAAGTCTTACCTGATTGTCCCTATAATAGTTATTTAGTAAGGTTGTTAACTTTGTTCATGTGTTCGTTCAATTATGTAAGAACTCTTGTTGCAAATTGTGTACAGCCTTGTTAGTAATAAAATATAGATTTACTCTACAAAATGGAAAATACATATATTACTGCATGACTTTAACTGATAGTGATAAGTTTCGATATTCGAAAAGCAATAAATGTTTTAATTGAAAAGTATTCATTTCGGTCGATTGATCCAATCATGCTACATATATGTTATATTTGTCCGATTTCAATTCAATTGTATGTAACGTATATTTACATAAAATACAGCCGACATTTCGTTGACATTTTTTGCAAAGTAATATAAATCGAACTACAAGATATATCAGGTCGATCGGGCTCATTCCGACTTATTTACGACACTGTTCCAAAATAGATTTATGTATATACTTTCTAGAATGGGAAATGTTTGATTATGTGTGCTTGGAACTTATGAAACATTTCAGCATATCTTCTATAAGGGTACCTGAGATACTAATCTGTACATGGTATGTGATTTAGATTAATATTGTTATTGTTTTATTTCAAGTACTTATAAATTCTTCTTTGCTGGGGATTCGATCACAGTTCATGTAGATAGTTCCTTCGCAACTATCAAATACGTGATTTAATAATATAGATATCACTATGTATACGTATCTCTAGCCGTAAATATATAATTGACTCATATTATTATATTTCAGACGACAGATGGGTATATTAATACCCTGTTTTCGATAACCTTTTCCCTTTAATTATCACAGAGGATAAACCAATCACTTATATGGCATCTTAATTGTAGGCTCTTAAACAAAAATGTAGTCAATTAAACGCTGGGTGCGACCATTTGAACGCCTCCCTCCCCCGTCCACATACCCTTGTTGAAAATACCAAAAAGTTGCAGGCACGTTCCGTGGCACTTTTCAGTTGCAGCTCGGCAATTTGCAGTAGTTTTCAAGCGACACATAGTGGCGGCTTATGCTTATTAAATGCCTCTTGTTGTTATCCTAGGCACAGTAACCTTTTTGCCGCGCCCACAACCCCTGACCCCGGCTACGGAGCAAACAATTAAAGCACTAACAAATGCAATTACCAGTTTGCCAGGCGGTTCAACCTGCCTCCCTGCCATTGCCTCTACCCCTCCATACCACGCTCCTGCACAACACAATTGCTCTCATTGGCAACAATTGAGCCGCAGAGTAGCAGCAAGAGCCGAGAACCAGAGCACATCCTGCCCCGCTCGAAAAAAGTTTCCCAAACGCGTGCCACATATTAAATTACATCGAAATATAATATGTGCACACAACGATGAGGACGAGGATTCTCACAGGGGCCAGTTTGTAGCACACACTAATTTACTGGCATTTTCAGCGATTTTATCAGCTCCCCCTCTGTCCCATTCTCTCTCTCTTTCCCTTTCTCCGTGCTGCCTCGTGCTCTGATATTCTGTTATTTTGATATATTTATTTGATTCGTCGTTTGATTTAATTTGTTCACAAAATTTGATTTGCCCAAAATATTTTCCATTGTCAGCGCAGATGGGGGTAGGACAAGTGGGTGTTAAGGGCACGTACTCTTTTTAAATACAGCCTAGATAAACACTGGCGAAGTGTATGATGTGACTATGAGATAACAACAGTTTTGACTACCGAACAAAGAGTATAATTTTTTATTTAGATACATAAAACTCGTTTAAAAAGATCCCTTTGAAAGAAGTCAGTAATTAATGGATCATCAACTGATTTTGCTTCTGGTTGAAATATAATGTCATTAAGCGAATTCTTTAATCTATTATATCTTTGCCCGACAACCGAAGTCGTCAGGCACACTAAAAATTCATTTTAGACTCATTAGAGTGCCCCTCTCCACGGAAATCTTTAGTAAAAGGCGAAAGATTTATTCGACAACTGAAGAGAAGCCAGAGTGACGAGACAAACTAAACAGCGCAGCCTTTAGTTAAAATTCGGTGTATACTGGTTGGGAATCAGAAGATGCGTTCAGAGTAAGGCTTGCGCAACCCCTAAAGTAGGCTGTCCTTAAGAGAGCTGCAGTCAGTCGGAACGAGCCGGATGAGACAAACTATGGGCTAATTTTTGTTATTTTTTTATACGAGTACATCGGATTTATTCTATATATTTAATATGCATATAGTATTTTATCAAAATCAGATCACTATATCATATAGAAACAATCGGCCGAAATGAAGGTTTTTGTGTTATAACCAGTTCTGATTTTAGAAATAACTTAACTTAGCGGTGTCAATCAATGTTAGACATAATATGGAATATACACAATACCATTTAATTCTGCACCATTATTTAAAACTAATACTGGAATGATCCGAGGATATAAGAACTTCCAAGGGTATAGAACCTTCGGCATGGCGAAGATAGCTTTCGTTCTCGTTTTCTGTCTGTCTATCCATCTGTATGTCTTACTGTTTGTATGTCTATAAGAACGTCTAAATATACTACAGCTATAACATTTTGTGACTACACTCATTTGTATTGTAGGGATTGGTCACGCCACATTAGGCAATAAAATATTTTAAACTGACTGATATTGTAGTAACACTTGTATACTGATCAAATAAACAAATATTAAGGAATGTATCTAAAATCTATAGGAGTGTGAACTGTTAAGGTGGTCTTTAGAATTTACAAATTTCTAAGCATGATATCTGAAATTGCAGTAACGTCAGAACACTACCTAATTAACTACTACTACTCCACAGAAGAATAGGCTCTGGAACCTTGCACTGCCAAAAGAATTCATTTAATTTAATTAATTTTAATTTTAATTAAAGCAAGCTTAACATCTGATATTTAAAGATCTACAATAACTTATGTTCTAAGACGAAATGCTAGGGTTGCACTCCCTCAATCACGGGATCTTACGCCAGAACCCGGCACGAATAGGAAAAACCCCCTTGAAGACTAACAATTGTAAACTAAACTCAAAATCTTACGTGTTGCCTTGATAATGCAATAACATCATCATCATTACATCTCCTAACTGTTATATGCTACAAGTATCATATATACAGATATATATATTTAGATTATTATTAAGTTAGGTTGTCAACCTGGTACTGCAGAATCGTCAGGATTATTATTAATTGAATAATAAATCCGAATATTACAATTGAAGGGTTAACTCTTTGTTTTACCTTTCTTCAGTCTTATTAGCTTTCAGTGTGTTGTTCCCCCGCTGTAAGAGGGAAGAAGAAAAGCACAACACGTGGGAAATTTAATTTGATTAAATCGCCACAGAAACGCGCCGCGGGACAACAGTCAATATCAGCCTTATCGCCTGGTAAGCATCACTTGCCGCCTGCCAGACTGAGAGCTACTTAGAGGGTCCGCTGAAAGGACTCGCACACCACCCGCTGATCAAGATCTGAGTGACGGGATCTATGTATATGCGGGTTGTTTTGAATGCACTAAATGGTGTGCGTAAGTGTGAAAACGTTGCCATCCTGCAGCGCATCAACAGTTCCATTCTGTACTCTTCTGCCTCCCATTGGGCCACTGTTTGGGTTGATTGACGTTGATAAGACACGTGTTGGCAATTATCTGAGAGTAAACATGAAATCAGATGACGTCTTTTTGAGCACGCCTAGTGGCGTCACTCCCGCTTGCTTAAGCTAACTCTATCAAATTCTTGTAGGAGTATCTTACTAAGATACCTCCCTCGGGTTTTCCATTTATATTACCATAGGGTACGATATCTTAGGAAATTCAATCGTGTTGTCTAAAAATTTAAGTCATAATATTTTTAAAACAAAAAATAAATAAAAAAATAAATAAATAAAATAATATAACATTCATCAAAGTGATCCAACACATAACATACTATTTTCGAAGATAAACAACTTTTAAGGGGTTTAACCATTGAACAATTAAATGTGTGCACTATCATTTGGAATGTATTCCCAATTTATACACTGAAGTATATAATTTTTAGAAATATTTTTTTCGAGTTTAAGATCCAATCAAAGTTCAAAATGTTTGTTAAATTTGCAACTGATTTGAAAAGTTTTAATTTGTTAAATTTTCATCTATTAAAACTTAAAAATTGTAAGCTAATCAAAACAGTGAATTCTGCAAATTTTAACTACAACGCATTCACAACAGACCAATCTTCTACGCTGCGTCCCAGAAATTTTAAAAGATAACGCTACAGTAATCTACATTTATTTTCTTTAAAATCGCATAAGTATATCTCATAGCATTATAGGAACAATCAGTTCACTCAGTAGCAAAAAATAAAGATAAAGATAAGGATTTTTTATGTAAAAATTGTTGTATAAAAACTTATGTCGAAATATTATATCAAAATTATTTGTAAAATCTGTGAAATCCTAAAATGTTGAAAAATTGAGTTGACTTTTTTACAAAAGAGAGCGGTACCACGCCCACCGATTTTTGTAATAAAATGTATAGTCCTTATGTTAACCCAATGCTAAATAAATATCTCACTCCGTTCTTGAGTTATACATTTTGGTGGTCGAATGTGCCATAGTGGCATGGCAAACAACCCCTTAAATGTGCTACACGGGCAAGCAGGCATCGTAAGTATGGTTCACGAAAATTTTCACATTAGCGACGTCCAATTCTCAACTGGTTTTAGCAGTCAACAGCATGGAGTATTCGAATTTTGTTGCTGTAGTTATCCCTTCTCGTCCTACAGCTAAGATCTGTTCTTATCGGTTTAACACTTGATAAGGCAAGATGTTAAACTGATTTTTTTAGATCTAGACGGAGAGTTCGGAGCTTGCTCCTCTTTTATCATGGGTCGGCCTGGTATGCTCTCGCCCAAGCACGCCAGGATTCGGCCCATCTGAGTAATTAATACAAATTTAACGATAATAAAAACTGTCTTCGGCATGCCGCAGGTTCTATACCTTTGCAGGCTGTTATATTCTCTGATCGTTCCAATACTAGCTTTATATAATGGTGCAGAATTTAATGGGATTGTGTATTTTCAATATTATGTCTCTCATTATTATTTACTTCATTATTAGTTATTTCTAAAATCAGAACTGGTCCTCATTAAAAAACCTTTATTTTGGCCTTGGACCTTTGCCAGCTATTGTTATAGTGGTTAGATTTTTGTATACATATATACAGCGTGCAGGAAAATGAAGCATGAAACCACTAAGCATCTAACATAGTATAGAGTAAACTGAAATGCTCACTTATATAACACTTCGTATAACACTTCGCCGGGGGGTCATAATCCACCAAAACCACTCGACCGCTACTTTTCGCAGTTTGAGTACTCTATATGTTAGATGCTTAGTGATGAAACCTTCGGTCTGTCAAAATACATTTTTTGTTTAGTTAGAGGTATCCCACTTCTACTTTAAATATTATCCGAAAACGTTTTGTACTATTTATGTATGTAAAATATGAACTTTTAAAATGTTGAAAACTTGAGTTGTCTTTTCAATAAAGGTCGCGGTGCCACGACCACCGATTTTAGTAATATGTAAGCTAATGAAAACCGGAGTTAAATATCTAACTTATTAATTTTGACCAGAAATAGAGGTCCCATAGTGTATCACAAACAACCCCTAAATGATATTACAATCAAGCAGGCGCATTCAAGAAAGTTTTGCGTGGAATGCTCGAAGTTTGAGTCTAAAGGTATCGATAGGCGTATGGCCTCTTCTTGTCAACTTAAAACCTGATAGTTCCCCTATTAGGGCGTAACAATATTGAACTGATTTTTATCCAGGGTCGACTTGGTGTTGCTGAACGCCACAGCGCGCCGGGATTCGGCCCATATGATTAATAAATACAATTTTAGGACTGGAAGAACTAAGCATAATATCTATCTAGTTAATAGTCTTAATGATGGCACTTGAACACATGCTTCTATTGCTGCCCGCCGTAAGTAAGTCGCAACGAGCCGGATCGGTCCAATAGATTATTTAGCTGCCATACAACCTTATCTCTGCCAATTTTCATCATCAGACTTTTTCTATATTCATAAAATATACGTGTAAGTGTGTTAAATATCATCAAAATCGCACGACCATAACATACATATAGCTGCCATAGGAAAATGAGAACTTTTGTATGAAGTGACCAGTATCGCAATAACTTATTAGTGTCAATTAAAATTTAGACAATAATTGACGTATACTTTTTATACCCTTCGACCATTGAAAATGGTTAAAAAATAGTATACTAACTTTGTGCAAATGTATGTAACAGGCAGAAGGAGGACAATAATCACAGAAATTATTTAAGAAAGTATGAGCATAAAACCAAATGCTTCTGTCAGCTAACAAGAGAGGTGGGCGAGCGGAATAATTTTAAAGCATGTGCATATGCATATGTGTATGAATTTAACAAATTAAACTACACGAGAACATAGGTTGAAGGGTATCCCACTGTAGCATGCTGCGCGACTGTTGCTTTTCTTACTGGTTCCATTTCATTTAAGTCGGACGACATTATATTTTATCCAATAATAGGAGCAATCAGAGTGAATAAGACCTGCAAGGGTAGCCTTTCTTTCTGGTTTTAATGGCAGTGAGGTATTGTAATAATGCCAGGATTTAGTTGAACTAAATAATAATTATATAGTTTGTCGAAATGAAATAAAAGTGGATTCAGCTGAAAATTAGGATATATCTCCTTTGGGGGCTACGAAATTAAACAAATATTTTGACAGAATACAAGCTGTCGAGGATTGAGGATTCGGTATAAACGTATTAAATTTTAAATATCTATTCCTTTTTCTCCACCTTTGCGACGGCTATGTCCGGCATTGCTTTTACAGTCTGGCCTTCAATTCAGCTGAATAATGTTTTGTAAAACATTCATGTGCAAATTCTTATTGCGCTTTATTAGCTTGGACTGTTATAGGTGCACGCTGTGACCGAGAAAAGGCAAAAGATTTGAGAATATTAATTTGATTATATTGTCAAAGAAATGCGCAGCAGGGAAGACTTATCGCCGTAAAATCAGTACACCTCCACTATTTTATTGTATTCTTCCGTTGAAAGTACAGTGAAGCTACCTGCAGTTCTGGGGCAAGCAGGAAAGAGGGTTGTTGTGAATGAACCGTATGCTCAACATAAGTGTGAAAACGTTTGCATCCTGCAGAGCGTCGACATCCTCCCATCACACAAATCTACCCACACTCCAGCTTAACCCGTGTGCCCTTCACTGTGCTCTGTTTGGCTTGATTGACGCTGATAGGGCACGTGTTGGCAATTATCTGAGAATAAACATGAAAAGCTCCTGGTCAAATCAGATGACTTCTTGTTGAGCACGCCGAGCGATGTCTCTCAGCACACGAATGGGATCTCAAATTACCAGACGCCTTCGCATCAACGTACATTCATTTCCAACAATTAATACTAATTGAATTTATTGCAAGGTAAGGTGAAGTCCTTAATTTGTGAAAGGTTTGTAAAAAGGTTTGTCATTATATAATATAATCGTAATAACAAATTCATGTTCCCACGGCAACAGTTTGACGTTTAACTTATAATGATAAAGTTTACTGAAAGGTTTATAAACTGGATTCACACTTTGTTTGTCTTATGTGGCGTGGCAGAGCGCACAAACTATACATATTTTTAATCAACATCGACGGCCGAGTCGATATAGCCATGTCCGTCTGTCTGAGATCTTAGAGACTATAATAGCTATGAATACCAAATATAGTGGCAATATGTGTTAGTATTGCACGCAGATCAAGTTTGTTTTAAAATTTGACCACTCCGCTCCGTAAATGGATAAAAACCGAATTCATTATTTTAATGTAGCACAATAACTATCAATGCCAAATATTTACTGAAAATTTGGTTGCGATCGGATAATTAACATAGAAGTTATTTAAGAAATAATTTCAAGAGTTACTGATTTCCAAACTGCTCCCCAAAGTGTGCAACACAAAATACGCTTAAAATAGCTTGTTAAATCTTAATAGATAAAACTGTAAAATAAGTAATGCGATAAACCCCCTAAGAATATTAAATTGCAATCGTTCATGTATATATTGTATATGCATTAAATTATCGGTTTATTATTACAATATTATTATTATTGTTGTTGCTTGTGTGGCTGCTTATAAAAAATGGTTTCATTTCTTTGTTTCTTTCATCAGCTTCGAATTGGTTGCAATTATTGATTGTTGTGATGTAGTATGAGTAGCGTTTCATATAATAAATATATATTATATATGTATATGTATGTGTGTGTATATACCATATATTTGTATATATATAGGGTAGTAAATATATTCTGGTATATTATGCAAATAATGTTTACTCTTTTATGGATTTTGCAAGACATTTCCTTTCCATTTTTTTCGCAGCCGTCAGTCATTATACAAGTACAGTACAATACAATTGTTTATTAACTAATTTATGTGGTTCTGTATGTTTGCTTATGTTCGTCATTATCAAAATATATCAAATGCTAACTTATGTTTTTAAAGCTTTTCTATTTAGTTATTGTTTGTGTTTCAAATCGGTTCGGTTCTAACACTTCATTTGTATTTCATTTTGTTTTGCTCTCAATAAAAAATTTGGCAGCTCGCTCAGGACTAAATCAAAGAAGATTAATCAAAAATTCGATTAGATTAGATGAAATTTTAGCTAGTAGTAAAATTTGAATACAATTATTAACCACATTTGCGGCATAGTATATACTATATTTGTATATATAGTGTAAATATAGGTTCATTAGCTGTTAGTTTTCTTTTCTTTATCATCTTTTGTTTTATTGGTCTTTAAAGTTTCACGATCATTCAAGTTAATAGGACAGTTTAAAATAAAGAAGTTCTCGAAGAATTCTTGTTCTTCTCGTCTGCCGTGCACGATGCCTTACAAATTCATAGCTAAACTTCAAATAGCATAACTATTTACATCGCATTTTAAATGGGTATTCATAAGAACAGGTTTTGTGAAGAGTCAATTCATTTTCGGAGTTCAGAATATGCAAAGAATGAGGGGACAAAAGAAAACACTAAAAAGATTCTTAACTCTTAACTGTTCTCTTAATAGCGAACTGTAACCATTATTATTATTAGCCTATAGACAACCATTATGTTTCCGAGGTGTGATTCTATTTTAAAGACGCTACCAGCTATGGATATTTAAATTAAAATTTCGCAATAAATTTGCTCGGCACGCTTGCAACGGCATTTCGTATTGGTACAGTAAAGATTCGATAGTTTTGTTCTGTTGTTGTTTTCAAGCGCTGAGTATTTACAAGTATTATAAAAAATATATCTATATAGATGGTGTGAAACAAACAAAACATTGAATTTCAATTTATTTGTTCAATTTGCTTTGTTAAAATATATAAATTAATCATATGATAATAATAATAATATACTTAGGACAACTCGCTCAAAGTTGCGTCAAATGCTTTACGAATTAATTAAAATGTAATAAGAAAAATCAGCGTGTTTTTTCTCTCTTCAATTTACAAATATAATTTAATTAGATTTCTTTTGCTTTCTACATGAAACAAACTAGGTAATAAACAAAAAATAAAACCGAAAGCAAAACCGCAAAATTGCGATACTTCACACAAATAAACAAATTATAAACTTAACGCCTAAGTTCGCCCAATGCAATAACAATTTGCATTCGGCGCTGGGTCTTTTGAAATATTCACTCGAAAAACTTGCACTTAAAAACAAAATTCAATTTTGCTGATCCATCGGATGCATGCTCCCCCATCTCTCCAGCGGCGTTATTATCATTGTAACATCCTTCATCATGTTCATTATCTTTGTCGTCGTCGTTTAATGTCTTTGGAACCGCCTGGTCCAGTAGTATTCAAATAAAATATATATATCATTATCATATCTATATATACCTATATATATAGGTACATGCTCCTTTCTGTCCGAATATGTGCTTAATATATAGCATTTAGAAACTAAATAAATTATATGATGCGGCCGCTGTTGATGTTGTTCTTCTTGTTTAAGATTCGATGCTGTTTGCCTAAGCCTATTGGTTTTGTGAACGAGATTCGAACATCGCAGTTACATCGCGTATTGAGAATTGTGGTGAGATCTTTTCTCTGTTGCTGAAAAAGAGAATGGAATTTAGTATATATCGTATCTCAAATTTGCTTAGTTAGTTTACTCACTTCACGCTCGCACTGCTCTCCGGTGCAGGCAGAGAGTTTCTACTGAGACGTTCGCGTACCATGCCTGCCCGCTCGTACTTTCCGGAGACTGGAACCGAGTTGATTGTTGTTGCATTATTCTGTGCAAACTTTTGGGCCGCTGACTTAACGCTCTGCACCGGCAGATTGTTGCTACTGGCTCCTGTGTTCCCTGTTGTTGTGTTGGTGCTATCACAATTTTGATTCTTCTCATCGGAAATGCTGCGCACTCGCTGCGCCGTGCTGCTATAATCGCTTGCATGATGATGCAACGTATTCTCCGAGCCGGAACCGTGGCCAGCGCGTGCCAACTGCTTGAGATTCATATCCATGTCCTTTTGCAGTGTATTCATATCGCCGCGTGACTTCGACTTGATCCGCAGCGAATCAGGCGCCTGGAAATTATTCTCGTCGCTGTTGAGTTCTGTCTTGGAACGCGATTTCAATGAATCCCCATAGTATTTTTGCGTCAGTTGCTGACGTCGCTCCTCCTTGATCTTATCGATGCGCTCGCGATCGAGTATAACGCCAGTTAGAACGCTCTTCCGCCCGCCTGCCGGCAGGTTAAGAGTTTGTGATTGTTGTTGCTCCCTTGGCACATTATTCTGTTGTATCAACGAAATGCGATTCTCCGTAGTGGGTGTCGTTATGATTAGCTGCTGCTGATCCGGTTTCTGACATATCTCCTCGGTTATACTCATGCCGGGCAAACGCTTTGGCGGATTCAGCGTTTTGGGACGCGTAAAATCAAAGCTCTTGCGACGATTATTCAATTCCGGCAACTCGGGCAACTTGCAGACATTCAAATCCTGCAATTGTTTGCCACCAAATTCGCGTACAAATGCATTCTCATCCAGTGAACGGGTTATCTTCTGTGCATTGTTCAGTTTCTTTAGAGGCTTCGGAGCTGTGGCGGCAACCATTGGTAGACACAGCTCGTTGGGTTTCTTCATTGAACCACCGCGTTGAGTAAAATCGAAATTGGGTAATTGCTCAACCGGTGAGCTCTCGAATTTGTTGGCCAACTCCTTGACACTGAACGAGGGCGATTTACTTGGCTGTTCCATGGCGCTTGGCAAACTGTCCAAACTATCCAGTTCGATACGATCACTTGGCTTGGCAATAGAATCTACATCGAGCTCTACATCCAAATCAGAGTCTAATTCTAGTTCATTTGTCGCAGCATTGAGTTTCATTTCCTCGCCACGTAGATTCTCATAAACAGTTTTTGGTTTGCGCAATTCGATGTTTTCGTAGAGCAACTGCTCCTGTTCTAGGTCACTATCTTGCTCCAGTTCAAGCAGTTGTTGAGTCATCTCCAGCTCCGTTTGCAGTTGTTGTTCCTCATCGATCTGCTTGAGACTCTGTCCAGCATGTCGCTCATTTAGCAGTTGATTCACCTCAGTCACGGAATTCCTGAAGAGTTTCACCTGTTCGTACACAATGTTCTCATCGAAGTTCGTCTCCAGCAAGAGTGCTGGCTTCGAGGGCGCCTTCTCTTTCTCCGGCGACTTGTACGTAATGCTAATTGTCGATTTAATCGGACTGCAACCGATCATTCCGGTTGCCGGCTGTTGCTTCTGTGGCGTCTGATCAAAGTCCTCGTAGTAAGGCGAACTGTCCTCCGTCGCTAGCAGTGAATGCATGCTCAGCTGTCGTTGCAAATGCTGATAGCCGAACTCGCTAGGTGTCACCGATTGACTAGTGTTGTCCGTGAAGTTGGAATTGTTTGGTGAACTGACTGCGGCCTGCAGTTGATCCTTCACTGGCAGGGTGGCCAGACGTGGCCGCTGTGGCTGCAAATCCAGTGAGAGTTCACGCTTCAATGCATGCATATCGCGTTGTTCAAGCACCTCTGGTAGCTGATTGTACTGTAGAGAGAAAAAAGCATTAGTCAAGAGTAAATTGATGGCAATCTCAGTCTCAACCTACCTGCTGACCTAGACTTTCGTGGGAGCTGCCCAAGTAGCTGCTCGCCGCATCCACGCCCAGCAGCAGCTGCTTGGAGGAGACCCCCGATATGCCTGACATGACGGAATTCACCATCAATGGCTCCATATCATATTGTGGTGTATTCACAGCTGAACTATTCTCCGAGCTCTCCGTATCGCACTGCAACAGCGAGTAACGTGGACTGCGTGTAGGCGTTGTGGGCGTGACTACAGTCAACTTGACCGTCGACTGATCCTTGCCGCGCTGTGCAGTGTTAACACTTCCATTGCTGCAGAAGAGAAAAGGAGGTTTAGTGAATGGAAGTATGGATTTTAGCTTTAACTTACAGTTTCCCGCTATTGTTGCTACTGCCTCCGCTGCCACTTGGCTGCATGAAGGTGCCTTGGTAGCTGAAACGCTCCTTTGCAGCTAACTGCTCCTTGCGCTTGGCGCCCAGCTGCACCGACGGATAGCTATAGCGTGCAGCGCCACCACCACCACTGCCTCCACCTGCTGTAGGCGAGGTAGCCGGCGCCTGTTGTGCAGCTGCTCGCGCTGGCTTCGGCGGTGGATGCACCTCCACATTGGCAAACTGTTGTTGCACCGGCAACGGATGCTCTGGAGTGCCACAGTCAATAAATTGTATATCTGACAGATGGTCCTCCAGTTTGTAGCGCTTGCAACAGTTCTCTGCACCCGCAGGCTCATGTCCGCAAGGTACTTGTGGATTCGAGGGTAGCTGGCGAGCGGCTGCACTGGGCGAAAGCAGATTGAGACGCGGCTGCTTCTTGGGACTGGGATTAACGCTGTTCGTCTGACTGGAGAAGTCCTCGGGCCGGGCACGCATAATGCGACGTGTGGCACAACCCGAAGTAGGCGGCGGCACATTCTCCTTGCCTACACGTGGTGAACTAACCAAAGATTCACTCTCCGAGAAGATGCGCATCTCGGGTTCCTCTCGATCAAAGTTCAGTCCCAGCTCGGAGAGTTCGCGTGACGGGCAGGTGGTCATGTGACCGCGTTGGGGCGACTGCAGCAAATCAAAGTACGAATCGTGCGACACACTACGAGAGTGACCCACTGTGCGCAGGCTATCGATGGAATTGGAGCGAATGCAGAGCTCCATGGGTTTGCTTATCACGTCATCACGTGTTGTCTCCAGCAACTCGATTGATTTGGGTTTGTCGTGCTTCGACAGTTCCTTGGGAGCCTGAACGAAACTAACGCGCGATGTGCCCACACTGGCTTCCTTGATGGAACTAGCGCTATCCAAGCTCAACTTGTGGCCAGGCTCAGCAGGGCCACCTTGTCGTTGACTACGCGTGAAGATGGACTTCCACGAGGGCGTCTTATCGGGCTTACGTTTCTGCCAGCTACGCGGCACCGACAACACCGTATGATACTTGTCCGGCAGACTAGACGGACCGCCGCCCACCTCAATGTACGAGCCAATGTTGGAGGCTGCTTGGCTGCCCGCGGCGCCACAATTGCTGTTGCAATTAATGGGCAACGATTGTTTAAGATCCGCGCTGGACTCGATGCGCGAATGTCTCTCCTGCGCCTCCTCCAGGCTTATCAGCTTGGCGCCACCAGTGCTCAGGCTTTTGGGCCGCTCGACAAGCGTCAGTGATTGATCCTGTTCACGTTGCTCCACCAACAAACTCTCACAATCTGTCAATGAATCGAGACGCAGCTCACCTGCTGCTCCCGCTGGTGTGGTTCCTGCTCCAGTCGATGCCGATGCTGTGCCGGCTGCAGCAGCATTGCCCACAATACTTAAACGTGCATTGTGATCCTCGAGAGCATCGAATATATTGTGACAATTGCGTATCAGGTACTCGGTGACCACAGCCTGTACGCCCACGCCGCGCAGCGCTGCCACGCCTCCAGACTCCAGGGCCGGCGAGCGTAGCAGATTGGGCGCCCAGACAATTGCCAGATTCTTGTCTGTCATGCCGGTGCGTTCGTGATGCTGCGACACCTTGTGCAGATGCTCCGACAAGTACTTCAGCGTGCTAGAGGGGGGAAGAGAGAGGGAGGTAGTTAATCAACTGTCCAGTAAAACTCTAGCTAGATTCCCTTACCGATAGTGCGGCGGCGGTAGCTTCAGCACCGTCTCCTTCATCAGCCGCAGTCGCTCGTCGGCCTCATCCGCCTTCACCTGAATGGCCTCCACAAAGTTGTCGTACAGCTGATACGTGCACAGCGGATTGGGCAGCTCCCGGAAATACATTTTCAGCAGCGAACTGACTGCATGTATGTCCTGTTTCATCTCGGGATTACCCAGATCCGGCACACGTTCCTCATCGAATGCACGACGCAGGCGTTGAATGTTCGATGTGATGCCCGAGAGACGATAAATGCCATCGATGACGCCATAGTTCTCAATGAACTCTGCACACGATCTCAGTACCATGGGTATATCCTGCCCGCTGTTCAATAAATGCTCGGAAAGATCACACGAGAAGACACGCTCGCGATAGATGCCGCTCTGCTTGAGTCGACGACGTGAGGGACGCGACAATATGAAGGAGCGAAAGAAGGCAATCAATTTGCCATGTTTACGCAGCACTGGCTTCGTTGGCGATGCATCCAAATGCCCGACGAGTGGAGCAGGCATAGGGAAGTTCCGTGGCACCTTATCACCAATTGTGGCCACACATGACTGCGGAAAGAATCCGACCTCGTAGAGGGATTTCTGTAAATGGGATTTCTTGCCACGCCACCAAATTGACTCCGCCGGACTGGGCATATCGATGACAGAGATCATGTCGCCCACTTCGATATTGATCTCGTCTGGCGCCTGCGCCTGATAACGTCGCACCCCATAGGCGGCACCCACAGCTGGTGTATTGATTGTACGCTGCGTCTCACCATCGGCCAGTGGCAGACGACGTCCCTTGTTGTCCAGCTGCAGCCAAGTGAGCACAGTGCCGCATGTCAATGAATCCGAGGCAATTTTGGAGAAACGTTCAAGATATTTGGCCACAGCATATTCCACTTCCTGTTCGCTTTGCAGCTCCGACTCTGCCTCCACTTCGCACATGTTACGCAGTCCGCTTATCTTGCGATCGTAGACACAGCGATGCAACATCTCATCCAGCATTTGCATGTTCTCATAACTGCGCTTGATCAGAAACGATTCACAACGTTGCGGACACACACGTATGATGAACCAACAGCTTTCGGGCGAAAATGGGCCTGAGGAACGAAGCGAATTGTGCGCCAATTCGCCGCCAATCGATTGCGAGGCAATCGAGCTGCCCATCTGCTCAGATTTGTCGTCGAGCAACTGCACCGAAAGCGCGCCCAGCTGCACGCGCTCGTAATGGAAGTGTGCACACTCCTCCAGCTTGGGAAAGCGACAGGATTTCTGCAGGGGAAAAGAGTGAGAGAGAGTTAGTTCAATTCAAGTATTCAAGAAGGTTTCATGAGAAAAGGTCTGCCGAAATGCACAAGCCACTCAAGCAACTCCAGCTGTGCTTTTCTTATGCTTCTCTTCACTTGGTTTCTACTCACGCTATTCAAGGGCTGCACCGCCATATGCCTGCTGGGTTTGGGTGGTGCGCCTGCAGCTGCTGATGCTGCCGCCAATGGTGGACTGCAGCTGGATTCGGTTGAGGCATTTGAGATTTGCGATGCATTCATCGAGGCAAACATCTCCTGATAGCTATTGCCCAAACCATGTCCCAAACTCTCGACGGGCACAATTTTAAAGTTCAATTGCGCACTTATTGCCGCAGCCGGCGCATCCGTTTCGAATTGTAGCGGCTGCGTTGAATCCTTGGAAGCACTGGAGGAGGAGACGGACTGCACTTGGCAGCTGGTGAGAGGAGCTTCATTGGATACATTGGCCAGCGCATGTGCGTGCAGCTGGGCGGCCAGGGCACTGCTCACCTTCTCGGACATGTTGGGAATTCACGGACACGGGATTACAGGGGATTAGTCATCTGCAAGAGGGAAATATGAAGAGAAACTTATAGTGTTCTATTGTGAGGATTATACAGATGTAGATAATATATAAACGGCTCATTTACAGAGTATCGCAGTACAAACTTCTGCAGGAAACAATGTTTATTTACTTCTAGAACACAGTGGAATTTGCAACACCTAGAAGTGTTTTCATTAGTTCAATTGTTGTATTAATTTATATATACAATGATATTCGATACAGGGCAAGTCGAACTCATAAGATCTTGAGGAACAAACTTTCAATTACTCATGTCGTTTATTTATATTGTATAAAGTTCTTTGAAATTTTATAGGGGCACTCGCCGAGTATACAGTATACATGTATGCACTGTAATATATTTATGTGTGCTTTGTACAAGCTATAATTCACTTAATACAATAACCATTTCATCGAATATCATGACGGATATCGTCAATGTAGGTAAAGCTCTGACAAGACTCACACATCAACAGCTAAGCAGGGTTCTGTGCACTTAGAGAAATAAGTTTGAATTTAGAAAACAAAAGCAGATCTGTTTTTTTTTAACTATTTAAAATTTATAAGTGTCTATGAAACTAGTTTGAATAATTTTAATGTGTATTATGTGTTTATAGAACTAGTTTAACTGATTTTTATGTGAATCGATTTAATTTCTTAAGATTGCTTATATTGATATTATTGAATATTGAACTATAAATGCCCAGCTTACTTTTTGATTGGGTACAAAAAGTATTTCAAGTTGTCTCTAGTCTACTAAATTCTCAAGTGTATAACTCTTTTATAATTGATTGAGTTGTAATTCCCGCTCAATTAACTTTTTAAGATACGTTGAGGGAAGAGGCTTACGTAATTCTTTACAGTGCAGTGTGCCGATTGTATTTACTTTCTAACACGACGCACGACGCGTCGCACTTTTATCAATTGCCCCCGAAACCAGCGACGTTCTACTTTCTGTCTATGGTCAAAAGAGCTGGAATTCCTTTAAACGGAATAAGGCCAGTAGCTCAGACTCTCAGTCCCGCTTAAGGATGTGGCACAACCAACCAACTACAATATAACATATAAATATATATACATATATCTGCAAGTATATCCCGTCTGTAAGCAGATATACCATACAATAAATATTTATAAACGCAACCAGTTGCAATCGAGCGAGTCGCCTAGCGGCAAGTTCTGATTTTCAGGCGACGCAACGCGACGCGACGCGGCTTGCAACATTTAAACTTTCATAAATTAAACGAAAGAGAGAGGGAGAGATGGCAAAGAGGAGTGGGGGGAGGGTGTGGGGGTTGAGAGATAGAGAAACATACAGAGAAAGAGACAGGCAATTGGCCGTTGGCGTCAGCGAAATCGCAGAGCGAGACGGAAACGAGTTTTATACACGTAGATTGCTGAGAGTTGGGAGGGAGATGGGGAGAGAAGTGTGGTGCCTGGCACTGGACACCGGTGGCAACTAGGTACATTCATCAAATGCAACAAAACTATAAAAAACGTTGACGTTAACGGTCTGAAAATGCAGCACATAAAGCAAAAACAGAAAAAGACAAAACAAAGAAATCACAAAAAAATAAAAGACAAAAAACTAAAACAAAAAGTGCACATAAAAAAGCGTTAAACAAAACAAACAATTTTGTGTAAGGGGTGTGAGGCTGGGAAAATCAAGAGAGTAAGAGACAACAAAAAAGAAAAGAAAAACGGAAAACATAAGAAACATAAACATAGATCAATGCGTCCCCAAATGTAGCTGTAACATGAACGGGAAATGCTGAAAATGGTTAAGACTCATGAATATCACGCGTGAGATTAACATTATTAATGATATCTCTGACATTCGGGTCCATTTAAGCGTGTTCAGCTCGGTTCGGTTCGGCTTGGAGTCGATCACTTTTCTCTGCTATCAGTTATAAGGTGCAGCTCATTAATGCCGAAGCCGAAAAGCTGTTTGCCTAATTAGCTTGAGATTAAGTTGTGGCTTCAGATAGAGAACGATGAAGTTTTAAATCAAATAACAGTTAGTGTTATTGGTGTTTCTTGCGTGTGAATACGAAAACTTCTATAGGTTATTAGAACTATTGTTTGAATTCATAATAAATTACAAGACTTTGCTGGACCCGAAGAAACATATCCATTTACTGGTTATCGTAAATAATTATATAATACAATGGAACAAAGAAGTTACTTAAGAAACTGATTTAAAAAGTTGTTACATGAGGCATTTAATAGTTGGCTGGGTTTTAAGGTTATTAGAACTATAGCTTAAATGCCTAATAAATTATAGGACTTGGTTAGATTATAAGCAATGATTTCATTTACTAGTTATAAATTATTATGTTATACAACATATGAATGTAAGCAGAGAAATTACGCAAGGAACTTATCTAAAATATTGTTATATACGGTATGTGAAAATTAACAAGGTTATTTGGTGTTCAGTTAACGGTAAGTGCTTTAACGGTAGCTTTTGTAATGTGTAGTATCCTTGACAAAAGAATTTCCAAACTAAATTCCATAATCTAAGTTCTTTAATCTTGAGAATTTCCCTTTTTCAATCCTTAACATAGCTATATAAGTTTATTCGATGGATTATTGTGGTTTTGCGATAACTTATAGGTTTTGCTTTATGTTAAATATAATATATATATATGTATATATATAAAGGCATATAAAAGCTGTATAAATAGCGCTAGCAACAGTTATACAATCAGTATCGCTTGCTTTCTTAAGAGTAAATTTACTATATATATTTTTATGACAGTGTATAGTATTAAGAACTGTATACCACGATTACAAGTTGAATATTATTCCTATAAATAATATATACTTTCGAAATAATCCCAAGCATATCATACATGAGATGTTTCCCAAGGATTTTAGCACAAGGAGTTCCCATACATCCTCCAGTTCTCGATTTCTAGTAAACATTTATTTATCTTCTTCCACATCAATTCTTTTTAACGAACTCAGCTCAGTTCTCAGGTGAATTCTTTTTAATGATACTTAACGAAATGAACGTTACAAACAACCCGTAGTAATCGATAGTTTGCTAAATGTTTCCCAATCCATTTTGTTTCTCTCGCCTTGCCCAATTCAAATCTGTTGCTGCAATTGGCGTAATTGTTGTTGCCGTTACGTCGATACCCAAAGAGTTTTGTCTTACACATTTACAACGTTTCGGCTGATTAGCTTTAGCTATAGTTGCCTGTAGTTGTTGTTTCTCGGGTGTTGCAATTGCAGTTGTTGTTGTTGTTAACTGTTGTTTGGCCATGCACTTTGGCAGCGTTCGATCGATGAAGACATTTTCCCAGGCAAAAAAAACCAAACCAAACTGAACCGAGCCAAGCAAACGGTCAGCCGGCAAATCATGTACGTCACTTTCTCCAATCAATTAAGCCGCACACTGCACGCTCTGGCTACATGTGTATGTGTGTGTATGTGAGTGTGTATGCGTGTGCGTGTGCATGGAGGTAGCGATTTCAATCGCTTGCAGCGTCCATAGACTAATTAATGCTATGAAATAACTTACTTAATATTGAACAATACTTGATGGCTTTTTAATAGTTGGGGTTTTTCACTTTTTTCTTTCCTTTCTGCATTTTATATCGCTCACGGCTGACCCAATTGAGATAAGTATGGGCAGGTAAGTGATTGGCTAGCTGATGCCCTATAAAAATCAAGTGGTAAATGCTCTAATTATGAGTGAAATGGCACAACTTATTTATGTACTGTGTCTGTATGTCTCTCTCTGTTTGCTTCTCCTTTGACTTTTGTCTGTCGTTTTCCCTGTTAAACTGTGTCTTTATGCTCTCTGAGGGTGTATCCACTGTCTGTCTGACTCTCTGTATGTCAGTCTCTCTGTATCTCTGTCCCTATGTATGTTTGTCTCTCTGTATTTCTGTCCCTTTGTATGTCTGTATCTTTACTTGTCGGTCCGTCTATCTCTCTCTGTCTGTCTGTGCCACTCCCTCTGTATGGCTGTTCAAATGTCTGTCTGTCAGGGTTTTATAGGACAGCTAGAAATATAGCTTGTCTTTTACCTACATCTTTTATCTGAACTTCGACTATGGTCTGAAAATCGTGTTAAAGAAATTTTTCTTCCATTGCAAATTTTGTTAATTTTTCAGTCTCTTATCAGCATTCCCTACTCTAGACACTCATTATTGCACAGGGTATAAACTTGTAAACTGTCTGCACCAGCCTGAGTCTCTGAGCAAGCAAGCTGCAGTGCGTGCAGTGAGCCGAAGTATGCTGAGATATACTCACACGAGTACTTGTATTTAATAAGTGCACAGTGAGCGTTCTAAGTTGTTGCACGCCTGTCTGCCAGTCTGCCTGTCTGACTATCTCTCAATCTGTCTGTCTGCAGTCAGTCTCTTGTGCTAATTTATGACACTAACTGGGTCAGCTTACTCTGTGGCGTTTCTAGAGCGGACACAGCCATAAAAGGCCTGCGAATACAAATATACAAGTATCACTATATATATGTTTATATATATCTACGATGCATAATGTGCTTAACTTGCTTGGGGGATCTGTCAGCTCGTCTGTCTATCTATCTGTCTGTCTCTCTGTCCGTCTTGACATGCTGCGCAGAGGCTTTCAACAAGTGCATCTTAATGAGTCCGGGATACAGCAGCGGCAGGCATAACAATAGGTTGTCCTCGTTTTGTATGCCCCCTTTTTCCCCTGACTTGTCTGTGGCAAGGAAATGGGCGGAGCTGCATTCAACGTGATTACAGATCTGCGATGAAACTTCGGGAAGTGCTTGGCAATGATTCTAGTGCATTAAGTGTTAATGCGTTTCTACGAAACAGACAAAAGACCACATAAAACATTTCGCGCACAGCGTGAGAATTCTAGCAATGCAGTTCGCGATGATTATCAGTAGCTCACAAAGGACGCAAAAGTCGTTAAGAAATAGCAGCTAAATCAGTAGCTAAATTGGCTAGTTTAAGTGCATTCTATAAGCCTTCTAAAATGCTAAATCCTGCAGAAAGCCATATAAGTTTATTCGATAGACAAGCCTTCATCATTATAGCTTGAACATTAACATAAATATTCGTTTTAATTATATTTAACTATAGTTCAAGTACATAATGTTATCTGCTCTGATTGGGGTAACTTGTATAATAAGCATTAGTATAGAAAGTTTCAGCTTAATATCCCAAACATAAACTGGGTTATTTCGGGTTATATTAAACATAAGTTGAGATATTTAGTTTTAATATCCTTAATAGGTTAAGAGTACTAGTGTAGTGTAGGAGGATCCTTGAATAAATAGCATTCACAACGAATTTGAGCTTGATATCTGCAACATTAACTAAAGGATATATTTAACTGATTTAATACATTAAGCTTAATTATATATAGATAGATATATACAATTTTTAAGCACACATTGACTCTTTTAAAGGAACCTTGTATAAATATCATTAAAATACCGAGTTGCAGCATTATATTTCAAATATAACTTAAGGTGTTAAACTAAAATACTCTTAACAATAGTTCAAGTACCAACTATTGACTCTTTTTCAGGAACCTTGTATAAATAGCATAATTATACTACATTTCAGCTTGGTATCTCCAATAATAAATGAGTTACTTCAGGCTTATGCTGGTTATTCAAAGCTCCGACTAAAGTACATTCTTAATATTGTGAATTTTTTTATTTTTCACACCAAAGTCAACTTAGCATTGACTTGCATTTATAGTACTGAGCTACCTTTGAATATTTAATACCGACATTACCCAACTGATGACTAGGTACAGCAAATGATTCACCATTGAGGGCAATTAAAGCGAGCATATAGTATATATGGTATGCTATTATAATCCACCGTCTACACTTTAAGCGCCAATTTAATATAATTTTCAAATTTCTCATGGGCAATGACTAATGAGTTCACATAAAAAGTCATTAAACTGACCAATTTCAATGGTTGCATAGCAAGTTTTGCATGGACTAGACACACTCACAGTCACACTCACATACACCGGGCACTTCATTAAACGCGCACCGGACAGATAAAATATGACGGCAACTGGACTGTGGGGTGTCTCGGTTCGCCGCCTTCTCTCTGTCCCCAGCCCCATCGCAGCCCACTACTGCCAACACAGACTGTAGATGATTTCCAAATTATGCCCCCAAGGCCGAGATGATTCCGGTTTACGTGTCGATCTTCGACTGCTGCTGCCTCTGCTGCTGGCTACTGGTTTCTAATCTCTTGCACATCATCGTATCAATGTTCGCCTCAGTTGACACTCGCCTGTCGCGAAATGCGATCGGTTTGGCGCGCTTCGCTGACTCACAAAGTGGATTTGTTTACAATGCTTGAACCCTTTTTTATGTGCGACAAAAAGAGAGAGAGAGGGAGTGAGTGGGGCAGAGAGAAAAAGAGACAAAGATTGAACATCGCCCCCTCTGGGACTCTTTTCTCTGCTGACTCACATAAAAAATTGACCCCCCGCCACCCGAGAGACCACGAATATGTATTATAATTGTAATTAGTCTAAATGGAGCTGCACGTTAGTCAACTGTGGGAGCTGCATGTGTCAGTGTATTTATGTGTGTGAGTCTATTTTTAGCTCAACTGGGCCCCCAACAGTTCGGACTACGGCCGACACTCTCATTACAGAGATACCTCACAATTGCCGAAGCTTTTAACTTCCGGTCACAAAACAGGTGCAACAGATCGTAGTTGAAAGGGGCCAACACCGAGGAGGGCATGCTCTAATTGGGGTTATAGCAATCACATACAAAAAGGGAATGCTCATAGACATTAAGGGCAGCGAGTTAAAGAAGAAGATCACGCTTTAATCAATCTTTCTTAATAAGTCTTCTTATTATTCAGTGTCATTCATCAAATCGGTTTACAGAGATGGTTACAGAGATGAAATCTTATAGCAGTCTACTTGATTGTATCCCACAAATCAATATAGAGTTATACCAACTTTTAGCTTATTAACTTTACAAAGATGGAATCCTTCATCACTGTTCTTGTTTACTGCCCATATATCGTTTTGTAGTTAAACATGATTTTAACATCTAAGTTCTGCAGACAATCCCCAATCAGTTTTCATTTCTTCTTCACCAAACTTTGGCTTCTAAGCTTCATTAACAACTAAAAGAGTTCAACCATAACCCCACAAAAATAAAAACCTAGTTTTATACATAATTTATACCAATCTTTTCCAGTCTTTAAACCATATTTCAGCGACTCAACTCAAAATATATTTACTTTCCTAGCTCAGACTATTTCCCAACCAAGTTCAAAGCGCTTTACCGACTCAACTTAGCAACATAATTATCTCAGAACCATTTTTCTTTTTAGTTTTCCCAACTTTATGTGCTTGCTTCCTATCAGTTGTACTTTCTACAAATGCAATAGATACTCTAAAAAGAAACGAAAGAAAAAGCGAAATCGCTCAATTTGTTGGCCAAGTAAATTTTCTACTTTGACATTTATGCAGAATTTCGCCCGTGCTCGTCGGTCGCTGAGCCATAAAACCTAACCTAATGTCATTTAACGACGCCGACATCTACGTCGACGTCGACGTCTACATCGCCGCCAACGTCGTCGTCGTTGCTGTTGAGGCTTTTGCTAAGCTCGGCGCACAGGTACACACACAAACTTTTTAATGGAAGTGAAAGTTTTTTGCGCGTTGTCGGCAGCGTCTAAAAAATAGATACAAAAAAACATTTTTGCCCAACACACGCCGCATATCTAAATAGTTTTTTTCTTCTTCTTTTTACTATATCATTTTTTTATTGTTACGTATTTTGAGTTTTATTAGAGCTCGTAGCGCCAGCATGCCAAATGATCAAAAATAAACAATAGTAAAGCAAGTAAAAAGTCTGCACAGTTTAGAAGTGCTATGACTTGTGAATACTCTGTAAAGGGGTAAAATTAATTAAAGTAGATGAAGAATATTATAATATTAATGAATGCTAAATACATCAATATTTTATAGGTATTTTAATTCGATCAATTTCGAATTGCCCTAAGAAAGAAGCCAAGAAACTGGTCTTCGGATTGAAATTTGGTTTTCTGCAGATTTAAAAGTATTTTTGTAAAAATATAGATTCATTATTATTATTTGATTTACTACGATCTTGTTGATCTATTGTACCCCCTGCTAAGCTAAGAGCCCCTTATCCAGTCCAGTTATTTTAAGGAAATCCAAAATTATGCCTGGAGTGGTCGATCTTTCATCTTTTAGGAACCAATGACGGACATACTGTGAGTAAGTGCCCTTGGGATGCAACTCGCAGAGTCTGCATAGCTCATTACTCACTATTCCTAAGGTGTGCTCTTAGCCTGCAGTGACCTGTTAATAACCCTGTAAGAATTGCCATGGTGTTCATACTCAGTTTCATAAGCTGCTTAAGCCTGTTAAGATCTTTGCATAGTTTTATTATATTAACTACAATAAAATCATCTTCATTCTTTAATATACTAATATTGATAATTAATATCCTTTATTTTTTATACCCACATCTCTCACCAATCATTCAATACATCCAGCCACCTGTTGCACACAACACACTTCACTGCTCATATCTATCTACCCCACTCGCATATACATTAAGGGGTACACAAGCAAATAGAGAAAAAGCAATAACTCCAAGTGTACAATAAAATTCACATTAACAAATATGCGAAACAGCTGCTGGAAAGCTGCGCGAGCCAGCCAAAAAAATATTTAGAAAGAAACGCCGACAGTTTTGAGCAATTGAATTTAATTTTATGATTTCTGTATGTATTTGTATTAATATTATTTATTTTATTATGCAGCCCACTCACGGCACACATGTGATATGTTAACTAAAGTGTTGACTTTCCTTTAGAATACGACAAAAGGGAAAGGGGTGGGCACAATAAACAAATATGAATATTGAAATGAATGAAAGTTTGGAATGCGAAAAAAACAATTTGCTTGGCTGATGGATAAATAAGATGCTTATTTATTCAGGCATGCGTGCCTATATACATATAGATATGTATGTGCATAGTATATAGTATATCGGATGTATAAAAATGCCAACAAATGGTGCAAAATATTTTTTTAGTTTCGCCTATTTCACTTGCTTTTGCGCTTGTGCCGACTATTTGTTCTCTGGCATTTCGGAATGCTAAGTATAGATATCTATTTTATAGACGAAATCGATGCGATCTATATATTTGTAAATATAGAAATAGTTTACTTGAACTCTCTTGTTTAATAAAAGAATGTTCCACTTCATGAAAGGTATTAGCTATCTATAGTTAAGTTAACGATTTATACCAAATATTAACGGGACAGTCCCGATTATTATGATAAGATCTTCAGAATTCTTTTATGAAATAACAATGATGAATTCTAATTCCGAATTTATATCATTCACAATTTAGATGTAGTTTATTGTTCATTCATATATTCTGCTGACCAATTTGCATAATGAATAATATATTTAATTTCCATATCTAGAAAGAATCTATAGAACTTGTTTACATAACGTAATTATAACGTAAGGCACACGACCAACCGACAGAATTATTTGATAAATATGGTAAAAAGTCACATTCCATATCTGCTATATCTATCTAAATGAATCATGTGTACGAATTATTTCAATATCGAGAGTTCTTTATCGAAACCGTGCACGGATTGTGTGTCACACACGGATGAGTCATGGTGAAACCCTTCTCCTTTCTCTATTTATATGCAAAAAAGGTACTTAGTCAACAGACATACCAAGTGCAAAGAGATTCAATCGATAGATAGATATCATGTGAGCTATATTTATAGGAGTCTAATCAGCAAGAAATCTGTTGCATTCAAAGTAATCGTGACAAGCTTCAAGATAATCGGATTAATCGTGAAAGTAGTGCACGTTTTTAGTACCTGATCTTGATATAGATTAATCTATCTATAATCTATATATACCAGTGTATTTATAGATTATGGCATGATTTCGATTCCAAACTTACAGCATATTTGGCTAATTTATCTCAACTATTCAACTAATTTCCTTAACTTTCAGTCCATCAAACATAACATTGTCGGCCATCAAATTTGATGGTTTTTGTTTCATATGACTGCAAACAGGCAATGGCAACAACAACAATAACAACAACAGCAACTTGTTTAGCAAAGCAACAAATGGCAGCAACCCGTCGAGTTGTCAGTTTCAATTAAAATCAATTGAGCTCAATTATTTGATACGCAGATGAAATAAAAAACGCGGCGGGCCGCAAAAAAGTTTCTCTGTTTTCATATGAAGTGTGCGACCTGTGTGTGTGCCTATGTATGTGTGTGTGTAGGTTTTTGCTGGCATGTGGCGGCCCTCAAAAATGCTTAAGAATAGGGGCGTGGTGCAGAAGAATTTACATGCACGCTGCTTGTAAACAATAAACAATATGCGAATACGAATACGAAACTCGAGGAACAGGTGTAAACGACAATAACACAGCAACAAAAACACAATTACAAACTTGGCAACAAGACAAACGCTGCAAAAAACAACGCAACAACATCAACAACAAAAACAACAGCTATGGAGCAAAAGAGTCAAGAGTGAAACCCACTTTTAGCACTTGCTTTTGTCTTATACCCTGTAAAGTAAATGACAGTGAGTGCCAAATTGAAGTGTTGTCTTCGCCTTAAGCAATTCAAGATGTTTATCGGCTTTGCCATATTAGGTGACAACAACAAGAATCGTTTATGGAATGGTATTGTGTAATGTTTTGAAGTATTTTTTTAGAGGTTCTCTTCAACATGAGTAGAATAAGTTAAATTTCTTTGCAGTATTTTTAAATGATCATAAATTAGAAGATCGTAACTAGATTATGAATAGCAATTTAAAGTGGAATATTTAAATGTAAACAATATACATTTAAATATTCCATATTTATATCAATATATTCTCGTGGTTTTTTTTATGATTCTACATGAGTTGGTTCTTATACAGTATTTTTAAATTAATATTATATGATCTTATATAATAGCAAGCAGTGCTTTTCACATTTATCTACAACATATTGATATCGAACTGTTCAAGTGTTTTTTTAGGATTCTACAATATGGGTTAGTTTATTTTTCTTTGCAGTATTTTTAAATGATTACACAATATTAATAATTATTTTTAAAATAAAAGCCGCGAGTCATGTCGCTATTTCTTTCTACTCTGCTATTTCTTTCAACATATTTGTAGTGTAGAATTATGAAGAAATGTGCAAATAAAATAAGTCAGTATTTTAAGTGGTTTATCAATATAATATAATGTGTAAAAATATTAAATATATAATTGCGAAACTGTTCGCTATACAGATTTCAACAATAATTGTATGGAATGTTGTTTATTATTAAAGTCTATGTTAATTTGCATCTCCTGCTGGGTAACTGCAAGTCGAGCATGCGCCACGAACGTCTTGGACTGTGGCTTTTGCTGCCGAATAAAACAGATGTTGCACAGAGTTAGCCCAGTTGGTCAGTCGTGGCTTACAGAAAAGGGTTAAAACAAGACACCAATACAACTAACTGCAATACATCTACATGTATCTGTGTGTGCATCTGTTTGTGTGTGTGAGTTTGAGCGGATGTTTGAGTTGAGTGCACAGCTACCGAGGCGCAACGAATTTAATCGAACGATATGCGCACGTTATGCTCCAAACACGAGCCATAAAAACACACACAGACACACATGCATACTACATATACACAGACATACATAGATGCATATAGCTTACAGCCATATTGTTAGTTATCTGAGCAACTTGACACGTTTCGGTCTGCGAAGCTCAAACTAAGGCGACGGCGACGGCGACGGTGGTCGGCTGGTCGGTCATTTTCATTGCATTGGCATTGCGCTATAAAGCGCTATATGAAATGTGCCATAATCGTGCGCAGTCGCAGCGCGAATCTGTTGGCTCAAGACGTGAGGCACATAATAATAACAGTACTCGTTATATCGTACAAAACAGACACACATACCTAAAGTTTAATACTCATACTCGTAATAATGAGAAAGCTTGCCCAAAAAAAATATATAATAGTAATAAAACTGAAGAAACCAGAGAGGAAAACATAAGGCAAAAGCTATGACGATTGAATATAGAAAAGAGAAAAAGAAAAATATGAAAGATATATTATCTGACTGGGCAGATAGGTAGATTACTTTGTATGTATGCCACATATTATAAAATATGTTACAGTACGATATGATATCAATTTGCGGAATTCAAACGATTTCTTTAACTATGCGATAGGGTTTATAATAATACATAGGGTTCAGATAAATATAATATTTCTGGAAGAAACATATTTAGAACTATGCACCACTTTGTGGTTTCCGTTTGAGAAACTATGACTGGTATTGTATTATTACACCCTGTGGTTATGAACAATGCAAGAATCACTGGAAGGCAAAGGTTCCTTGAGTCATTTCTCCACCATTTCTCACCCTGCAAATCCTTATAAATTGTTATGCACTGATCCGTTACTTATAGCATAATTATGCAGGGTAAGAACTGCAGACAAAGTAAGGGTTGCTCTATAATCTCTAACAAAAACAAGTTCCGAGAAAAAGGAAAATCCAATTACAGTGCAACTTCAATAAGAAGAACTTCTTAAATGAAGATTTCTGTATTCCTATAAGTTAACTTCCTTGAATTAATTTTTTGAATATTGCATTAATTTTGTACAGTGTAAAAGTAATTGTTGCGACAGCGACCAAAAAATGAAAGGCCATTTGCGACAGGAGTTGAATTTTTGGGAAAGTAACGAGGCGACTTGCAGAGAGACAGTCACAGGCGACGGGAAAGGGGAGAGGGGGCAAAAGGGGCAGGTTGAGGTTAGGCACAGAGACAGAGACACAAAGGGGGAGCTTAAGGGGAGTGAGTGAAACTGGAACTGACGACGATGGCGAGTTCAATGTCAACGGCGTGGGCTTACACTTTTACGCTGCTATCGTTGTTGTTGTTGTACTTGTTGTAATTGTATTTTTTCTCCTTTTTATTTGCCACTTCCGTTGCAAAGGAAGCCCAAAAACAACTAAAGTACGGCCACACCTAAGCCTAAGCCTCGTAAAACAAGTAAAAGCAAAAAACAAAAACAAAAACAAATGTAGCGGTGACGGCGAAAAAGAGGCAGGAGTCGGGCGAAATGGGGTGGAATGTGTTAAGTAGAGATAGGAAGACAAGCGGGCATATGGTGGAGTTGTGTCTCAGGTGTACGTGTGTGTACGTGAGTGTAAGTGTGACCAGCAGGGTGACAGCAACAAAAATAATATATGTATGAATTGTACTCACACACACACACTCAAACATGTAGATTTTCCCTTTTACATACCAGCAACAACAACAACAATGCGTACATTATGCGAGCGGCGATCCATGCGTGGGAATGGGGGAGACAGCGAAAGAGAACGAAGGGACAGGCGACAAAAACGGATGACGAAAGCGAACAGCAGCAGCTGCGGGGGATGGGCTGCCAGGGAAGATGTTGACCCCCCTTTTTATAGGGCGTTGTTGTAATACTCGACTCGACTCTGTGTAACTGTAATATCTACAGTCTTTCTGCGTTTCATTGTCTTTTATTTGGCACACAAATCGCGTCGTTCATGATGATGAGAAAACGATGAAACAATAACATAATTAAAAGACAAAGTTTTCAATGTTTGTAAGAGAGCGAGAGACTGAGACAGAGACAAAGACAGAGAGAGAGGTGAGAGACCGTCTATTATTTATTATGCCTTTAACAATACACATACACTGACACACATTTTTAAATAGAAGAAGAGATACTTTTCTGCCGCTGTTTGCAGCATATCTTTTTCTTTTGCTTTTCTCACACACACAAACACGCACGCACGCACACGTAGAGCACAGAGAACAAGCGGACTGACAGACAAACGCACACACAGAGATACAACTCACGCTCTCATACCCACACATACACACACATGTACGCACAGGGAGATATACATGCAGCAGCAGACATGCGAGTTTTGATGGGCATCCCAGCCGCATTTATTTATAAAAATGCATTTCATGTTGTTGGAACACACCTTAATTGCACATTGAAGCACTTGTGATAAATTGTAATTCGATTACAACATTTTCAAGTAGTTTTCACTAGCAATTTGCAGAGTTTGAAACTTTTGCAATGCGACAACAAATACGGCACAAACGACGACAACGAGAGCGACACCGAGAGAACGACCAATCAACGACGGACTAAAATTACTACTGAGCACAGTGTGGCCAAGCAGAGCGCACTGCAAGCCGATAGGTTATCGATATATTAACAGAGTTGCTATTGCTTTGCACTCGATATATACTTGCAAAATTACTGGTATTTTTCATGAAATACTTGAGAGTTTTTATTTTAATCATTATCTGGCCACACAGTCATCCCTCGCGTGTAAACAAAAACAAACGTAAGAATGAATCCCTTAACAAATATGCGAAATGTGCTTAAATTAAGTGAACGAGAGTTGCAAACTCCCAGTGCCAAGAGCTGGCATGACATGTACCGTGACTCCGCGTGGATATTCGTAGCCGGCTTCCCGTACACACTCTCCGAGGGCGACATCGTCTGCGTGTTCTCGCAATACGGCGAAGTTGTCAACATTAATTTAGTGCGCGACAGCAAGACGGGCAAATCCAAGGGATTCTGCTTCCTTTGCTACGAGGATCAGCGTTCCACAGTGCTGGCCGTGGATAATTTGAATGGCATCAAGATTATCGATCGTACACTGCGGGTCGATCACGTTCAGGACTACAAACCACCCAAGGACAACGACAAGCTGGACGAGGAGACGTTGCGTCTCTATATGGAGGGATGTGCACCCAAGCCGATCAGTAAAGACCCCACAAACCCCTTTAAGGAACCGGAGAGATCTCACGTGAAGATGGAAAACATTAAGAAGGAGAAGGATAAGAAAAAACGCAGCCACAAATCGGACAAAGAAAAACGCAACAAGAAACGACGCGACAGCTCCGATTAGTTTCTAATTAAATATTTATTGTTTGAATAGCTTAAATAAAGTAACTTTTAGTACATTAATATAGAGATTAGATCTGCATAACTTGGACCACATGAATAAAATCACTTCCTTCTCCTGCTTGCTTGGCTCAATCGCTGCGATGGCCACTTTCACTGGCACTTTCAAATCCAGGAGAATCATCCGCCGCCTCCCCCTCGTGATACTCCTCATCGGACTCTGACTGCGAGTCAAAGCCCTCGGCTTCGCGCAGTATACGCCGCTTATAGCGCTCGTAGGCGCTGCCCTGACGATCCACATTGATGAAATCCACGTCGTCTATAAAAGAATCTGCCTCTGTGTCAATTGAGTGCACATACGGATCGTGGAACGTATTGTAATCATCATCGTCACTCGAACCGCTGACAAACTCATCTTCATCGTCATCTGCAAGACAAGAGAAGTTATTGAAGGATCTCTAGCGATATAATATATCTGTATGTGTAAAATGTATATGATATATATGTAAAATATATCTATATAATATATTCTGATTTCCTACCAAACATGAAATTGTTCATTTGCTGACACAGCTCCTCATCGGAGCCTACAGCGCCCGCCTCATCGTCATCGGGATAATCGTTGGTGTAGTAATTCTCCTGGTTGGAGTCCTCTGAATCATAATCCTCGTCCTGATCGTTGTAACAATCCTCCAAGACGATCTCATCGATGGGACGCAGACTGCAAAGGCAGAAGGAAAAGACAATCGGGAATTAATTAATAAAGATAATAAAATATTTAAATGTCGATATTTGTAAAATGAAATATATAAATATATCAATTCGTGTGACAAAGTTATTAGCAGTAGAAAATCAAATCACATATATTTATATAAATGAAGGATTTTTTTCTAAAATCATAGAAAGAGTTTTCAACATAAGTCCGTCATGTACAATGAATATATAACCAAAATAAAAATAGCTTAAAATATCGTTGATAAAATTATCTTAAACATTGACATTATTGTTAGTGATATATTAACATTATTATAGTGATATATAATATAATGTTGATATATTTCTAAAAATATATATCTTTTAAAAGAAATATCAAAATTATATGAAAAGTATTATCATAATATTGATCATTACGATAATATATATATTAAAAATATATTTTCAAACCCCTATCAAATTTATCTAAAATATTCAATATATCGACAATATTATTTCTACCTGACAAAAACCGGCTAAAACCATTTTAAAATATATTTCTTTCAATAAAAATCAAAATGATGTATATGTATATATATTATTATAATATCGATCAATACGATAATATTAAAAACATATTTTCAGAACCCTAATGAAAACGCAGCACGCATCAAATCAAATTATTTATGTATTTTATTCTTGGGCTACGCATTAATTAAAACTAATTTGACTTAATTCAACTTGTGTGGAATGACTTAAATTGTAGACGAAAACAAAAGTAATAAAAATCTAAAACGAAACTCTCAACTGGCAACAAAATTCGGACAGTTTTATGTAAAATTTGCCTGTCTGTGTGTACGTGTGTGTGTATGTGATGATGAGGTGCAAATAAAGTGAATTGTAATCGTAATTCTAATTAAATTGATTCTTTTCTTTGGAGGAACTGAACTGGACGCGTGGTGTGATGGATGCGTGCGTGGATGGGGGCTAAGGTGTGCGGCATATCACATCGTTGTTGTTGTTCTTGTAGCTGCAGTTGTTGTTGTTGCTGTTCTTGAGTTACCAGTAGCAGTTGTTGTAGTAATTAAACGGATAATACAACCTTATGTAGAGAATCGAGACGAATTACAATTACAGAATATCATTAAGAACTAAGTACTATAACTATATATATATATATGTATATATATCATACTATATAAGCACGAAAGAGGAAAGGAGACATGTAGCTATCACCACACACAAACAAGTACACACTACACACACACACACACACTACACACATATAGACAGACAAACACATTGCAGATGAGAAGGAATCGGAGATGAAGTTGAGCGCGTGTGTGTGTGAGTTTTACATATAGACATTTGTGATTGAGTTGAACATTTGCTCTATGTGCAGGACGAACCTTAGATAGTTGTCGTCAACCAGATCAACATACGCCGCCTCCATCTCATTCTCGGGCACATAAAGATCGTATACATAACCAATATCCGAATCTGCCGGCTGCTGTTGTTCTTGGTTTTGCTGTTGCCCCGATGCCTGTTGCTGAGACTCGATATCGACAATGGTTATTTGTCTGGACTGCATGGAGGAGTTGCCACTGCTGCTTGCCGTGGCGTCTCCACTTGAGGCACTCTCCTCCGCCGCTTGCTCTTCATCATTGAGCGTGGTGCGCAGGCAATTGACCACACGATAGCGTTGTTCGCGTGCCGTTTGCTGTGCCTCCTGGCGCAGTTTGTCCCTCCGCTGTGCACTGGCTTTGGCCGGATCATTGGGCTGCAGCACCAGGTCCTTGGCCGCGTCCTTGTTGAGCCGCGCTGCCACAGCAAATTGCCTAGTGGCGCTGTCATCCTGCAGAGGTAAGGGTTGATATATAAAACTTATCACTATCTCTCTCTTTCCCACTCTCCCTCGCACTCACCTGCTTGTCCAGCGTCCCGGCAAACTTGAGCAGCACCTGGCTGAGTTCTTCTTTGTTGTCTGTTTGCGTCGCTGCTGCCGCTGTAGGCGCATTTTCATCGTTCTGCACGCGTCGCCGCTTCCCGTTGAGTACAAAGGCCGTGTGTGGCTCCTCGTCAATGCGGCGCTTGATGCGTACCACAGCCGGCATATTTATTGTTTAATTGTTCGATTTCCTATTGCAGGCGCCTTTATCTAGTGGAATTTATGGCCACAAATGACGCTTGGGTTGCGTACAAAATAAAAAATGCTAGAGATGGGCGCATGTGCTGCCGACAGTGTGACCACTTATGCTTAATGTTGAAAATACTAAATATCGGGGTATTTGTCAATATTAAAGTATATTTGGCGCCAAATAAACAATGCATAGTATTTTCAACTTGACAGTTTTCGGAATCAGTTAAAAAGTTTTATTTTGTACCCTTTTTTAGGGCGATCTCTCTCGCTACCTCGCGAAAACAATTGGTTGTTTTGCTAACCTAAAATTAACAGAGTGCTTTTATATAACACAGTTGTTATGGAAAATTAAGAACCAGCAGCAGCAAAAATTTAAACCGAGAGAGACGATTCCACGACACGATCCGATACCGTATTAGCTAAGGCACAAACCGCAGTGAAAGGGAATTATGTCGTGGTGAAAAAGTGCTAGATTTCCCGCTGTTCCGCTATATTTGTGCGTGTACTGCTTATGGAACAGCTAGATTTGGCGGAAAAAATCCATAGGACAACACTGACTCTTTCTGCCCTCTCTGGTAACACATCGCTCTCCAGAGAGAGAGAGAGTTGCTCCAGTAAGTATGCTACGTGCATTGAATGGGATTGAGGACGAACTGGAGTTAGTCCTTTCTTGTTCGCGACGGTGTTCGGTCGACACATTTGAGGGTCGCATCGCAAGTTTCGCTTTGTCGGCAATAAGTACCGTTAGCATTCAACGGAATTACGTGCACCGGCAGCGCAGTGTCTAACGGAATTAAAACGTGTCGAATGTGCCAAAGTTGCCGCGTCTGGTGTCCTACGCAGCCTCCTCTCCAGCAAGTTGTTGTTGGCGCAAACAAGTGCAACATATTAAAGTGCGCTGTAAAGGAAATTTAAAGTCAGCCACAGGCGCAGGCAGAGGCTAAAAACACCCTGTGGGTGGATAATTCCAGTTCAGCCGGTTTCATTGTCTCCACTCGCTCATTCGCGCGCGCAATTTGTAAATTTGAGCGGGTGTGTGCGACTGTGTATGTACGAAAGTGTGTGTTTTTGTGATAGTGTGCGTGCGTGCGTTTATGTGCTGCAATTTGCGCGCCAATGATTTACCGTTTGATTGCTATCAACGCATGCCGCAATTATGTTTTAATTGCCGCTAAATGGTTTACACACACATCGGGATTAGCTGCAGCCCAAGGTGACGGGTAAGTGCTCTCTTCACACACACATAGACACACACACCTGTTCCAGGGTAGTCCCGGAAACAGACACTTCACACACTAAAAGTAAATTGAATTCGCCGAGCGGGGCGATATAAAGTAATCTGAAATGCACAACGGCCTACGGACTATAAAAATATTTACGAGTAAATATATATCACATACACAGACATACTGGCACACACTTGGGCACACAGACTTGCAGCATCCATTCGCGCCATTCAACCTAACCAAACATATGTTCTGGCCCCGTCGCTTATTTACGGGCGTCAAAAAATTTGCCATCGCATGAATCATACCGCCTACCCAGCCTACCCGCCGCCCCTCCCCCACCCATTGTGCACTCGCGTAATATGAGACGCACGTGTGTGTGTGTGCGTTGGGGGGATTTCGTCTGACGTACGTTGTGGATACACTGGATGCGTTTGGCATAATAATGAAATAATAATGTCGCCTTTTGTTGTGAGGTGTCTCTAGCGCTGTGGCAATAAATTAATGGGCTTGCCACATAAAAAGTACCCTCCCCCTCTGCCAGCGTTGCATATGAGACTTGGCTACCAGTCAGTTAAGGGGGGCGGGGGCAACAACGATGACGGCGGGTGATATTAGGCCAATGTCAGCTGTTGCTGGCTAAGCCCGAAGGATTAACATAAATATTCCAGTTCGCGCTGTTGTCTTAACACAAAATGATGAGCAAAAGATCTGCCTGATAAAATGCTAATCATAAGAACAATGTTGCCGCGACAACAACAACAGCAACACACGCTACTACAAGTATCTGCCACACGCAACGGCTGTTCTCGAGCGTTTTTCCTTTCGGAGGGGAGGAAAACTCCTTGAGAAACTTTTGCGCTTTCCACTTACACAAGTTTTTTTCGTTTTTTTCTGCTGCTTACTTAAGTTGAGTTCCTAAAGAGGCTATCACAACTTAGACGTGCAGTTGGTAAACATAACAAATTAAGCAGGAAGTTCAGAAGTGTTTGATATTACTTCGATTTTTGTGCAAAGTGATGAAATTGATCCAATTTCAGACTTGTATGATATGTGTTACTGCTAGAAAAAGTTACTTATAAAATTTAATCTATCTCGTTCCTATTATAACTGAGATCTTGGTAGTTATCAAGTTTATACACTTTTATGTATGGCTTTCTTTTTTAGCATATGCATATTATAACATAAATATTATAAAATATATTGTAAAGATAAAATTGTACCAATATTGGAAAATAAAACTACTCATAATGGCATTACTATATAATATGCGTAACGATAAGAAGAAACCTACTTATCAAATTTCATCTGTGTAGTGCCTATATTAACTGAGATCCAGATGATTATATATTTTAAAGAGGAGTGAAATCATAATGAAATGTCTAACGATTAGAAGAACATCAATTTTTACCTTTATAGTCTCCGTAAAAGGCTTTCTGAAGGGCCTTTTATTACTATCTGTAATATTTTAAATTTCACTTGACATTACTTCTAAGTGAATTTAATCAATTGTGCCAATATCAGATAGTAACATTACCATACTGTTCCTACTACTATTAGGGACACATCTAATCATCGTAAAATCAGATAAAGACGTTACCATAATATCCATTACTTTAAAAGACACAACTCTTGTTCGAGTAAGTGTATCCATCTTTCGGCATAGTCAACATCAATTTCTTTTGATTTTTTCTCCGCTTTGTAACATTTTTGATTAGCTCAAAGTTTGTCTTCTTTCAGGGGGAGGCTGCAGAAAGTGTGTGTGTGTCTGTCGTGAGAGGGCAGGAGGTGCTTTAATTTTTGTTTAAACTTGACAGAAAACACCTCAGGCGTTCGCCAGGGTCGAGTGTCTCTTTGTGGCTTTGACAGCCTTTGTTTTTTGGGGGGCGTTTGGCTACTTAACCGACAAATTCGGCATGCCAGGAACAACAGCAGCAGCCACAGCAGTCGCATCATATATCCTTGTTAATTTACCTAGGGGTTGCTTCAGTTCAGCTCAGGGTTTCAGGTTCATAAATCATTATAATGCATTCTGTTGAGACGACAAGTTGTTCTGGGGTCAGTTTTCTGTGGTCATTTTCAATGACAAATTCATCATCTTCATCATTGTTAAAAGCTCGACAAATGACAGACAAGGTGTGCGTGTTTTCGTCATGGATAATGGAAATTATCATTGGGTAACAACTTGATAATAACTGGAAAATGAACGGTCTTTCACAATGTGCTTGAAAAAGATGTTTGAATTTGATAATGAGAATGATTAACGGATAATGAATTGAAGCATGTATATTAGATATTAGATAATTTTATAAATTGCATTTTATAATATGGAATGGACAAAAGAAGATATTATATATTTTACCCAAAGTTATACCAATCATATATATAGATTGATTCTTTACTCTATTATACCTAATAAAAGAAAAAATAAAATATAGATATAAGCTAATAAAATATGGAAGAAAGTAAGGTCGACTTTGATATACCCGTTAATCAGTTAAAGTGATGTTGTCTGTGTTTATTATTATCAAATGTTTCTCATAGAAATCCAATTTAGATGCTGATATTTGGAATTAATTAATGTTATATCTCTAAATTTTGTTTGGAATTCGTGTTATTTGACTTACGGCGGAGGTAGAAGCAGTGGCCCGATTCTTAAACAAGGTTTATCTGTGTGCCTAACTAAGATGTATTGTCACAAAGTTTGGTTAGCCTTGCTTATATATGAAAAGTTTCTGAGATCTAGCTGATCTTAATACGGACCTAAATAACTTATATAGTCTCAACTGTTTGCGCTGATCAAGAATGTGTGAATGTGTGCCTTATGCTGCCTTTTACTTACATTTCCAGTTGGCACTAAGCTATAATACTAAAATTACTCAGTAGGTTGGATATATTGTATAATGAGAAAATATAGTAAACTTGATCTCAAGAAGTAAACTTACTTTCTACTTTTGTATATGTGCAATAAATTATCCCTAAATTAGACCTACAGATCCTTTCTCTTCTCTCTCTCCACAGTCGCTATATCTCTATCACTCTCTCTCTCTCTCTAGAAAATTCCCCTAAAAGCAGCAGGCACTTTTTCCGACGCATTGCAGCTGTGCAACATTTTTCCTGTTATTTGCCACGTACAGCCGTTAGGTGTGCGCTCAATTATTCATTAGACTCGATGACTGGACAGACGGACATTGTTAGGTAGTGTTGGAATCGCTATTCTGCGCCAATACGTCAATTACAAAGGCAAATAAAGTGCTCTATATGTGGACCCTGGTCTGTATACATGTGTATGTGTGTGTTCGTGTCAGTGTGATTACTCCAATACCGGACACGGCATTGCACCCCTCGCAGAAATCACATTAAATTCGCTCGTGCTCATTAGGTCTGAGTCCTGCTGGTGCCGCCAGTCGGACGCACTTTCCACATGCCGCATTCCACTTTCACTCTATGCTCGCTTAGACACAATGACGCCAACCCCCAGAATCGCAATGCAACCCCCGCAGTTATCCCACATCCCACACCCTTCCCCTCCTCTCACCCCTGCACCCCCCGCCAAGGTCTAATATCATTTTGCAATTTGCACTTGGCAAATAAAGGAGTGATGCTGTGGCTGATAAAAACGTTGTGCCCGTTGGCTTTGTTCTAGCCCCCGGAGCAGGCAAGTGTTGGAATGGAGGCAAGTCGGGGCCAAAATGCAGCCATACATGCTATGTATTGCTTGCCACAGCGTTCACATCTCAATGGCCAAGCGCCATCGCCATCGGCCAAGGGCAACTGGCAGTGCTCCTGGCACAGACGCATGCCACACATTGTTAAATAAATTATCGCCTACAGAACGAAGCCGTCGATAAATCGTACGTTTCAAGGTTCGACATACCCTGTAGAAGAACTGAGAGAATGAGGGGTTAGTGCAACTAACAGAACAATTACGTTCAGATATTTATTTAATTACATATATATATGTATATATAATATAGATAGGTTTAATTAACATTTTTTTTTCGGGTTTAAGTTAAAAGCATGCATAATATATTTTCTTGTAATCAATTAATCAAGCCTTTTTGCAGAGTATCTGCTAGTCGTGCACAGCCCCTTTCACAATTTCCTATGCTAAGCTACTTTGGGCACCCTAATTAGTTAGGTGGTTAGCAGACATCCACACCAAAACTCTTTCCTAGTCGTGCATTTCCCTATCTACAATCGCTTGCCACTCCAAGCAACTTTACTGGTTAGTGTGCACTTTTTCACATCTCGTTGCTGAGTATTTCGCAGTCGTGCATATCCCTTTTATAAGAACTGCCTGCCTGCAAGCCTCTTTTAACACCTTGAACTACTGGTTAGTAGATACGTTCTCACATTGTTTTGCAGGGTATTTCGCACTCACGCATGGCTCTTTTCAACAAAGTAATTTTTAACACCTTAATTTCATTCCTAGTCATATTAACGTCTTTTGGCACAATCTTTTGCACTTCAGGCTTCATTATCATCTTAATAAATTTACAGTGTGCTTCTTCCCTTTGAAGATACTCTTTACTGGATATTTGCTATTCATGCATACCCATTTTTCCACGATTACAGCAATGGCTTGCCATAGTAAATATTTTTGAATACCCTAATTACTTGACTGGTAGTAGACATCTTCTCAGATGACATTGCTAAGTATCTCTTAGGCGTGCATACCCATTTAAAAAACAATGGCTTGCCATCCTAAGTATCTTTATCAACTTATTGCTTAGAACTAATCTTCACATACAATTTTACGCAGTATATACAAGTCGTGTCATCCCCTTTGGCGACAATCGCTTGCCACCCCAAGCATGTGCTTATGTCTGTCATGCAGCCCTCAACCCTTGGGGGGCCATGCGTTGTTCTTGTGGCTTGATTGACATGATCCACAAGACCTTCCCCCCTTCGACTCTAGCCGGACCCACATCCTGCCCGGGCCGGCAACCTGCGCTGTGACAAACAGCTGATTGCGTGTTCATCTGCCTTCCAGCATGATTTATGTTCAAAATTGAATTTCTTGACTTTTCGTTTGCCCCCACCGACGCACGGACACGTGTAGTTGGCCAAAAGAGCTCTAAGAAGATGCGAGCAAATTAGCTCATTTTCCGCTACACTTGGCTCACGTGCTCGTTAGCAGTCAGAGGAGCGTCGCCATTTGGACCGAGTTCATTGACATTGGCAACGGCATCTGGCCCCTTTCAGAGCCGCAGCTGTTTGCATTTTGCACTACATTTTCCGCATCGAAAGAAAACTTTCTTATCAATACTTGGCCACAGTCGAAAGGGCAGTCAACAGAAGAATAGAAAGAAGTAGTGAGAAAGTAGTAGAGGAAGAACTAGTAGAGTAGCAAGTGCCAGGCTCATGTCACGTACGTGGCAGCTGATTGCCTCAAATTGTTTTTCGCCATTTTTTCTGCACATTTGGACAGGGTGTTAAGAAGGGTGCTAACCCCACGGCCAGAAATTCCGTTTAACAGCAAATTAATATGGACTTTGCTGCCAGTCATGCCCGTTTATAAAACTTAAGAAATTAGAGAAATGAAAAAATGAAAATGGAACCTTTGTTATTCACATCACAATCACGATTAAAGTATTCGGTAATGTCCCTAAAGATTGATATCAACGTAGCGCTTTAGATCTAACAGTCAGATTACTATATAATATTTATAATATTTTGATAACATATCATATCATCATTGAAATACAGTATTTCTCTCGGGTATGTTTCCCGCACGTTTCAAACTTATTATAAATGAAATGCTATGATTAAAGTATTCTAAACTTGAAGAATCATTAGACCGAAGGTTTCTATCATCTGACATCTATAGAGCTAACAGTCAGACCAAGAACTATATAACCTTATTAATATAATAGTGATAAAACTCAGACTTCTATATAATATTGGAACAATAGCATATCATGCAAACATAATGTTCCCCTGAGAAAACACATGATATACAAGTATGATATATTAAATTAATTATAAATGATATTTTAATTAAAGGATGCTTTAATCTTAAATCTCAAATGTGCAAACTGAAAAATAACAATTGAGGATGTCGGATACCTAATAGTGCATTCTTCATTGAACTGAACAATATATATTTAACAGTTAGACTACTATATACATAGTATGAATAATATAATGATAACAATTTAACATTGATATTTATGTTAATATTCCCCTCCGACAACCTATATAATTCATTTAATGCAATTCTATGTTTGAAGTAATTTTAATCTGAACTGAGAAAGTCGATCAATTATAATTTAAGGATTATCAAATACTTAATAATTTTTTTTTTCAACTCCTCTAAAGATACAATTCGAATTCAATTCATCCCTTAGTACAATAGAAATGCACTTCCTTTTCAACTTTAAACAAACATTGATGAAACTTTAAGTTTTTCTTGGTTTTGTTCGCTTGTTTTCCACATGTGGCTACTCTCTGCTCGTTGCCAGGCAGTTTATCTGCCTGCTGACAGTCGCCCAAAGGGAATTAGTTATCAAAAGACGCATAAATCCGATGGTACCAAGCAACGTTTAGCTCGACTCGGTTCAAACTCAGCGAGTTTTATTTCTATTTTCTTTTTACACTTTCAGTTAAATAAAAGATGAGAAAAACTTAGTGTCTCACTCTCTCGTCCGTTTGGGAGCTCTTTAAGATTTCTTAAAGTTGATAAGAATATCAATGTAATGCATAATAGAATGTCAATAGATTAAGTATTCTGTTAGAACTCGAAATAGACTTGTGTTGTGAGTTGAAAGTAAAAGGGGAAGGTAGACTTGACTTGTCTGGATCTTAAAGTTTCGCAAGGACTCTTATTTATACAATTTGCTGACTGCATAAATTGTTTAAGGTTTCCCGAAATCAAATTGGTAGTTAAAAAACTGTCTAGCTGTCTAGAGAATCCAGAGTTAGGTTTACTTGTAGAATACTTACCCAAGAAGGAAACGATTCCCGGCTCATTAGCACTGGGAATGTCCTTTCGAGGGCTGATTTGCTTTATTTTTATGACCGTGTTCTTTTTGTTGTGTTCATGCAAATTCCTGCGACAAGTGTAATAAAATTATTTCCGCTATTGTTTAGCGGATTTCTTCGTTTGGTTCTTAATTCACGGTGTCGTTGTCGGGCTCTTGAAGCAAATCAAACAATGCACGCTCGATTTCATGACACGCAAGGACAAAGGATTTGGTGCCTTGGCTTCTCTTGACTTGGGTTTGATTTAGCTAGGCTGAGATAAATGCGCTTTGTTTGGTTATCGCCAGGAATGGCAATGATAAACATAACTTGAACCGAGCCTCCATTTGCATTGACAGGCGGTGCCCCCCTTGAGGACAGCCGAGGACAACGGCTGAGCAGGACACGTGCTGCGTTGTGTAAGGGAATGCCGGGGCCAGCACCCAAGCGAACTGTAGTCCTGGCCTGCCCCTTATCCCCCCCCCCTTGTTGTTCCTCGCCCTTCGGCTTCCCATCGTTCCATGCCTTCTGCTCTATCAAGCTTTGGTTTGGGTGTTTGCATTTTAAAAGCAACCCTCGAAAAACGTTTGCCAACTTCAATTTCAGTCGCTGTCATTTGAAGCGACCCGTTTGCGACTCCCACAATAGATTCAGCCTTGCACAGTGGTCACAGTGTATTCAGAAATAGTTGTAGGTAATGATGAAAAATTTAAAATCAATTTAGTTGAGGTACTTCGAGTGTATCACGCCTTATTTAATCTGAGCAGTAGTTTAGTTTCACTTGCAGTTGTTCTTTTTTTCCACACACAATTCCTTGTCTGCCCCACTGTGTATGGTGTGCCTTGGGGAATTGGTAGCGCGCGATTTTGTAACCCCATTTGGCCTGCATTTTGCCTTCACTTTTCGATTTTACTACGTTGTGCATAGCAATTCCTGGACACAGGGTGTCCTCTGTCACCAACAACAACATGAACAACATTTGTCCAGGTAGCAAAACGTTGCAAGCGCCCCGATATGAGTGTGTATTGGGGTCCGTATTCAGTTTTTGGGTTTGTTAATTTTTTATTAGATTTGTTGCACCGTCTGCACCGTCCGCATAATTTGGTGCTCTACCAAATTGTTGCTTCCACAGTCGATTCTCTCTCTCTCTCTCTACCTCCCTCTCTCTCTTTCTCCCTTTCAATGGGGCTTCCCCCGAAAATTCAATCAAAAAACTACAAGCGTAAACAAGTGGATAACATGGCCAACTCGTGTGCCGCATCCACTTTTCAATTTTCAAGTGTTTTCCTTTCAGTTGAAGAGGTCGAATCGCTCCGCCTTCTTCTCTCTTTGGCTTCTACCGTTATGTGCCCTCTACGTTTTGTTTTTGTTGTTGTTTCGGAATTGAAAATCGCAGCTGGCGTGGTTTTGTATTATCCGCGTTTAAAGCCGCCGACAACCGCCGCAGCCATAGGCTTAGGTCTCTGGGAAGTTGTGCTAAGTCCTGCGTGGCAAAACAGTAGAAGCGCCTTTCGTGAGGTATTTGCACGCATTTTGCGGCCTAAAAGCATGCTACGCTTAAATTACTTGCCACACCGTGCAGATCTTCTGATTCCTCCGCTATTTTGAGATTTGAGTGCTGTTTTCAATACTCTTCCTGAAACAGGAATAATGACAGCTTTGCAAGATGCAATGGGAAGTTAAGCGGAGAAGGAATCTGGAGAAAATGAGAATAAATTGGGAAACTTCCCCCGAAATTGTTTTACATTTGTTTTCAATTTGTTGAAAACTTAAGATTCTAGATTTATTTGTAATTTTTTATTTATGAATTTTCATATGACTTTATCTGAATTAATATTTCATAAATTAAATATAATTTTCATTGAATTTAAAAATATTTTTGCGACTTTAAATTCCAAGAATTTAAAATGTTTCCTATAACTTAAGCTGAGAAAATTAAGAATTTAGAAAGTATTTAGAAAAATATTTAATTATCTGGAATTTAATTTTTCCTATATTTCCATATAATTTCATGAAAAGTCAAATCTATTATATTTAAGATCATTTATGTATATTTTTTAATATAATATCATTATAAACATAAGGTCTCAATTTCTTCAGTTGATGATTATAATATAAAATCTTATATATGAATAATTTTAAATATTTAAACTACAATAACTTTAAAAATTGGGAATTACTTAATTAGATTTTTGGATAAAATATCTTAAAAACTCAATATTCCTAAATATTTATTTTGCAAAATTTTTTTTGAATTTATCCAATTGCATTAATATTTTTAATTTTTGAATTTTTGTAAAATTAAATTGCACACCTTGTTTTTATTATTAGCTATGTACTATTTATATGTATGTATCCTTATAATCAACCATTATCATTATCAAATTAACCTGTCTTTAATTGATTGTAGCCTAGTGCACTAAGTTAAAATCAGTAATATTAGAGCATATTGTATTCAACCTTTTCCCAAAATGAATTTCCTTTTCCGCTGCTCTTTTTATGGCTGATTGTTTCACTTGGTTTTGAGGATAACAATAAATTTTTATTGTTGTTGTTGTTGTTATGTTCGCCTTTAGCCGCTCGGTTTGTTGTTGTTTATATTTTGGTTTCAACTTTGTTTGCGCTTCTCGTTTATTTTCGACTGCGGCCTGTCACAAGTTGCCCCTTGTCTTATTTATTGATTTCCGTAATGTTTTTTTTGGCTTTTTGGCAAACTGTTTTTTTCTCTTTTGGGGTCCGACTGCGGCTGACAGATGATTTGAAGTTGCGTCAAAAGTTTGCAATGCTTTGAGGGACTTGGGTTAATCTAATTAAATTGCTGCAGAGCAACAGCAACTGTAACTGCAAAGTTCATTAAGTTTTCCACGTCTGTGCTAAGTTAATGTCCCTGAACTGAGAAAGGCGAGGAAAGGGAAAGGGGGAGGAAGGGAAGCATGGCATAAAAGAAAGTAAAGACAGACTGGTGTAAATTGTCATAACTGTGGGAAGCTGTTGTTGCTGCAATTAGCTGAAAGTTGCCTCTTGTGCTCTGTTTCTTGCTACCCTTTTCCGCAACTCTTTCTCACTCTCTCTTCCACCATCTCTGCCTCTCTCTCCAAATGTCTACTCAAGTCGGCAGTTGGTTTAAGTTAACCTGTTGGGCTTTCAGTTGTACAACTTATTTTTGGCTTTAGTCTGTTGCATAGTTTTAGCCAAAGTTTCAGCAAGTTACATGCCCAGGAAGAAAGGGAAGAGAAGGGTGCACAAGAAGTTGGCACTGTGCCAAGCTCGTTGGGGGGGAGGAAACATAAGACAACAACAAGTTAAATGAGTTTCAAGTAGATACAATGGCCCATTATGTTGCTGCTATAAATTTATGGCAGCTTTATAGCAATTACCCTGCTTTAATTGAGAAATTTTTGAGCGCGCCCCAATCCGCTTAGTGCCATAGAACATTTGATGAGAAATCATAATCGGATTATCGCGGGCTCAGGGAAAGAGAGTGTAACAAGTTTGGAAAGCCTTCCCTATAGCTTGGCTGTGTTTATGTGAATCTTAAAGTCTTTTCCTTCATATTTTACAACATATTCTTGCCTTGTGCTAAGGTTCTTTTTGTACTGTCTTCCCTTGCCTTCTTTCTTTGCAGTTTGTCATAATTTGCAACTGCTGCACTGCATTGCAGTCTATGCAACTGCGGGGGCGCCACTTGCTGCTTATTAACTGTAGAGAAGGGGGATGGGAAGAGGGGCAGATGGAGGAGGAGACTCGGGGCAATGGCTTGGCATTTGCATGTGCCATGTTGTTGTCCTTCGACTATGTCACTGCATAATTTATGACTGCTTTGTTGCTGCATGTGCAGTTGCCTTTTTTAGCCACATGCCGCACATGGCAAGTTGCAAAGTTGACTGGAGCGTGAGACGCCTGACGTCTGCTGCCACAGTGCGTGGCAGGACTCTTAAATCAACTGCAGCAAGCACCGGTACGAGCCACTTCGATTGATATCCACAGAGCACTTTAAGCGCCTCAGGCCAATTGGAATTGGCCCGCAGTTGCACTAACTCAATTATTAAGCCATTTAATTTATATGTCCAACGTGCAACCAGCACCAAGGGCAGCATTGTGATTCGAGATTAACATGTGCTTACCACGTATCGCAAACACACACACACACTTAAGCACACGCACTCACACTCGTAAGCAGCTAATAAATTTCGGGCAGATGGCAAAGGGAGCAAGCAACTTGGGACTTTGCCCAGCCGGGCACATAAGGAGTTGCTGCTTGTTGTTCTTGTTTTCAGTGCTAGTTCAAGTTGTTCTTGTTGTCGTTGTTGTTGTGCTTAATTAGTTATATGCCAGCAGCTACAACTGGCTGGGAATTTATTAAAGCTACCAAATGAAACGCACCATTAAGTTTAAGCGTGAATAATAAAAAGGAGTCTGTGAGAAGGCGAATTTGTTGCATACATTTATACGGCGCTACATTGTAAAAAAAGCTATAAAACAAGAAAAAATCCAAGTTTGCCTTGCCGAAGATCTTATACCCTTTACATACAGTCCTATTCTAATCATATAATATAGAAAACCCAGAAACAAAGACTACATTGGGCACGCCAAAAGTTCATTTATTCTCCAATCGTTGCTTTATGAGTGATATATTTAATAGTGCACAAATGAAAAGGTTGACCTGAGACCTGTCTTTGTTGCAACAGAAGGACTGATGGACAGACAGACTTGGCTAGATCGACATTCCTGCTGATGCTGATTCAGAAGTTGTAAACATTATAAGGTGGCAGTTGTCTCCAGAGGTGCGTTACAAAGAAAATATAGCCTCTGCAAGGCAATAAATATTATAAAAATTGTTCAAGCTTATACTTTATAGTAGAGTTGTTACTTTAAAAGAGATTATTCACCTGGCATAATAATACGAATAACAATGAATAACAATTATAATAAATATTATTGAATAAAATCTTGGTGGCTGGCTCGAGGTCAGATGATAAAAAACAAAGGTCGCTAAAACACTATAATATTATTAAATATAATATTTTTTCAAACTAAGAGACGATAGACGTTTCTATTATCTGCACGGTCCTTGTACTAAATTATCAACAGACAAAACTGATGATCTGTGAGCTAAGGCCAACATGTCGCCAATCAAGTACGTGCATACTTACTAT